>VNJU01004337.1:0-100824 GCA_008042675.1 Drosophila seguyi
AGAACTTAAGAAACAATGCCAGAATTTTTGATTTACCAGATCGACAGTCAGTAAACGTTTTTATTACTTACATTGTTCAAATTTAACATGCGTGTGCCGGTCAGCTGTTTTCGTGGCAGTGGTGCGAAATTTCTCACAGATAGTGTTGCACAATTCAACTCTGAAAAGAGTTGCCGAGGTTGAAGAAAAATTTCCCTTCACATTACACACGGTTTGTACAGAATGTTAATTGGTGTTTTTACCAAACACAATTTTTTTTTTAATGTGCATTAATAATAGTTCTTTGAATATAAGAACAAATAAAAGTACAATTGCTAAAAATTAATAAAAGGCATATTCCATATGTTTTTTGGAACCCTGACAACCCTCATAATGTCCCACTCAGTTCCGACTTTTTCGGTCGGAATCCGGTCGGATTTGCAATTTTGCTGAAAGTTAGAATCGAAATGATTCTGAAGTGCAACCAAAAAAAAAATTTTTATAAATCAATCGTGCCACCTTTAGAAAATTCAGAAATGCAGTAATGTTCCTGAAACATCAGAGAATGAAATACAATTTACATTTGCAATTTTCAACATCGCCTTGTATTTTAAAATAATTAATTTATGAGATTGCGGATCTGAATCCGCCGGCACAATAGCAGTCGGAAAGTTTCCGAGCGGTTTCGCTCGGAAGTTAACAGAGACTTAACAGAGGGAAATACGAATCAGAGGGGATTTTTCGGAAGTGAAAACTAGAACAGGTCTGGGAAATCCGAATCCGAGTAAATTTTTCGGAAGTGGAAACTGGAACAGGCCTGTATATCTTTTTTTTTAATTTTTAAACTTTTTATATATTTTTTTGTTTGTTTAGTCTTCCAGCCTTTTTTAGCCTTACTGTTACGATAAATAATCCTCAACACATTAGAAAGAGGTGTTTTTTTTTTGTTGTTTATTGAGATTTTGACTTCCATATAGGTAATTTCTTTATGGCCACTTCCCTTGTTTCTTATTTTCGAAGTTTTATATTTATTAATAAGTGTATTGTATGTATTTATCTAATCAGTGTATTAATGTTTTGTTTACATTTGGCTTATACTAATAGTTATTATTATTAAATAATAAACTATTATAATTAACTATGATTTGTATTATTTATCCTATTCCTAAAATATTATGAATATACCCTGGGATGGGAATGGTTTTATGATCATAACTTGGCTTAAACTCAACCGATTTCAGTTTGGCTTGGTTTTTTCTTCTTGGTTTTTATAGGAACATTTTTCTGAGTATAAAGTTTGATATAAAATTTTTGGAAAAAATTTTGACAATTTTTGTGATGTTACCCCTTATACAAAAATGAAAAAATCGTAAAAAAAACTGGATTTTAGATTTGATCAATCTTAACGTTAATCAAAGCTGCTATTAAAATCATTTATAAAAATGTATGACATGTCCAAATATTATATTTTTGAGCCAAGTTATGAACATTTTAATTAAGAGATTATTTATCTTTCTTAATGAACTTTTATATAAATTGAGCCAGCTTATTAAAAATGAGTATAAAATTAAATGTTTATAAATGGGGCATAATAGTTTTATTATTATTATAATATGCATAACATGTATTATTTATCTTATTTCTAAAGTATTTAAACAAAACCCTGTCTGGAAGATCGTAAAAATGAATGTTTTTTTTTTTAATAAAAAAATTACCACAGATTTTTATAGTCTTACTGTTACGATTACAAAATTTTTACTTCCTTATCGGTATTTCGCTTGGGCCACTTCCTGGCAAGCTTAAGTCTTGCTTTTGCTTCTTTTACTGATTTAGACTGAACTCTTATGATCCTTCTCCATCTTACAGGACCAAAACGTGAACGCTGGCGATAGGACATCTGATTCCAGGAACTCCTGGCTTCTTGGACAATCCTTCCGGTGTAAGTCGCCATCAAGTTGTAAAAGGCTTCAGGGTCCAGAACTTTGCGTGCAAAAGAGGGGCCAGGTACACTCTCTGCTTTCATCTGCAGGTCCTTGGGACTCTGGTCGAGATTTTCTGTCTATACAAAAAAAATGAGGGAATAGTATGAGGTTTGGGTTGGTAACGAGGGATAAAAGAATTTCTTACATTTTCAACGGAAACATGTAGCAAACAGGAGCTTTGACCCTCAGGTTTGTAGAAAGAAAATGTGGTCATAATTTGTATATATTCTGTTAAAAAATATGCTTTCTAACAACTAATCTTATACATTTAATTACTATGAAATTTGTTATTTAATAATTTTTAGAAAATTTCTATGTTAGACTATTTTAGCTATTGATTTAGATTGAATGTAGATAATATTTACTAGATATTTAATATGAATAAACAGTCAACGGTTGCTTGTCTATGTTAATAATTCAACTTCAAACGACATATCAAAGTATTTTTTAAAATTAAATATTCAGTTTCTAAATATACGAATTAAGCATAATTTTCCGTGTTACCTAATATATATATATTACTAATACTTTACCTTAAATCCCTATATAACGATTTCCATTATCCCAAATTTATTGCAATGGCTTTAACAAACGATCAATTGCCTTGACTCTGGCCTAGCCTCCCGAAATTTATGTGAGGTTCCCACAATAATTTATCAATGCGACAACCAACCGGCAATTGAACATGAGAAGATAGCTCCTGCATCCCGAGTACTGCTTAAATGATCTGCCAAGATTAAGGGCATACCGTGCGCAGGCGCACCATCAGAAGTCATCATCAAGAAGGTGTCACAAATCATTCACACACGAGACAGGGGAAAATTCGGTGGGGGAAGAGTGGAAGTGATATTAAAGCGGCCGAAGATAAATACGGGGAAGTGAGGCCAGGGAAATTGAAACAGTTGCTTGGAAAAATCAACCGATGCCCGCAGAGGCCCGAGGACTTTCCGAGCACTTCCAGCGAAGCGTTCAGCCATCGTGTAATACAATCCGTGCGTAACTATAACTACTTAGTACACGCATGTATCTTGTAGCTTCGATCCGTGAGGTGAATAAACTCAGCTCGGCGACTGCGACTGCGCAAGAGGCTCTATCTTCTCTTTAGTGGAAAGTGTGTCCTCCTGTTGCTGTCATCCAATTTCAAAACATGAAAAATTAGTCCATTTCCGTTGCCTAGATGGTGGCTCCATGTGCTCACCTCGCCTCATCCTTGGCCCCTGCGAGTTGAATGAACTGCAATTGTATCCAGATTCAGTCCTGCAGGGCAGACTTGTTGCCGCATTGCGCTATATTATCCCACCACCAGCACCACCTTAGGTGCATTGAACTCGGGCTTAGGATAGTTCGTTGGGGTTGGGGTTGGGGTTGGGGTTGCGGTGGCAGTGGTTTCTGGCTGTACAGTTACCGGGAGGATAAGGGATTCAGGACCACAATTTTTAAGGTAATTGATTTTGAATTATTTACTATATTGGGGGATAAGATAATCAGTTTTGTTTTGTTTTATTTTAAAAAAGTTTCTATTAATTTGATTGACATAATTTTCATAAAACTTTATGCATACATATTACGTTCTTTTTTTATTGGAAAAACAAGAAAATTATAAGTAGGTTCTTTAATTTTTAGTTAAATAAATTTGAGGATCATTTTCAAAGAGCTTTTTTAAAAACTGAGCTTGAATAAATATGCAATTTACTAGATACATAAATTTGAAATATATCTTCAAATATATCTTCTTACAAACCACATTGAGTAAAAAATATTAAAAACTTTGAAGACAATGTGTCCTTAAGTTTATTTTTGGTTTCTTTCCCCTAATGCTGATATTTAGCTAAGATTTGTGGAACCCCTTGTTTGTCTTCTAGGATACTTTGAAATATTCGCTCCCCTTGAAGGCAGCCAGTGAAGTCCAAAAGCAGGGATCGCAGTGCAATTAAATGGCAACCAAGCAAGCGACACTCTGGTTCCGCCATCAACCCGATGCCCTTCTCCACCGCCTCCATCCCTGCCTCCACCTCCACCTTCGCTCCGTTTGCCCCACATCTCAGGGCGCATTTCCCATTAGAAACCGAGCACGCTTCGCGGGGTGCAACGAAAACAGACGCAGCGTCTGCTCCCGAGGATCAGTGTTGCTCTGCAGAGTTCATTGACAATTTAAAGGCAGAGAAATACAAAAAAATATATATATTTAAAAATTTTATACAAAATAAATGTATTTAAGAAACTGATTTTAATTTATTTAAGTACATCACTTCCAATTTAAAGCGGAACGTAAGATTTCAATTAACTTCCATGATGCCGAGCAATTTTTAAAAAATATAAAGAATGTTTTTAAATATTTATTCTTATATATTAAATACTTGTCTATAAAATATTAATTTTAAAATTAATTCTTCCGGTTAATCTCTTAAAATTCCTTAAGCTAAAAACGAGCTAAATAAGCATTTTTGCTTAAAGAAAAGAAAAACGGAATCTAACGAAAGTGATGGACCGGCGCTGACTGCACGTTCTTCCCGCGACTATTTTTAGCGCCGCCTTTGGGCTCTCCGTCTAGTTAGCACAGGGGCGTAGATACACGTACTCGCAGATACACGTACTCTTACATCCGTGCGCACGGATGTATCTGCATCGTTCGCCTCCTGTTGCTGAGGGCGGCTGCGGCTGCGCTGCCTCTACTGCTGCTGCCTCAGATATTCATCCGTCGGATGCAGTTGCCGCCAGCCAGCTCGGAGATCCGCTCAGTCTCCGTCTCAATTGCATTCCAGCGCGCGTTCGGTGCGGATACGGTTACGTTTACGGCGTCTAAAAGATACGGATGCAGCAATAGCGCGAGGCGGATTGATTGCCACATTGGATTATCAGTGAAAAAACTAGTGAAACAGTGACAGTGAGAGAGAGGATCTGTGTCCAAGTGGCAATGCACACTCGATAAACTTGCACAGTGATTGAGAAAAGTTCCTAAATACATAATTATTAAACTAAAACAGATTGTGATTCAGATTGGATTTGATTTTGAGAAAAGTGTAATTCCGCAAGCGTTCCAAGAATACGGAATAGAAAGGATATATAAAATCGTGTCAAGGTTTGTTCTTTAATAATATTTTTTTAAAAGTCTTAGCATACATTTTTGTCTAGGATGTTAGAGATATATGTTTCCCTTAAGAGACACTATAAAAATAGAGATAATCAAGTTTAAAGTTTAAATAAAGAAAGCAGAAATTAGCAACAAAACACAGGGAAATAAATTATAATTTTGCCTTTTACATGAAAGGAAGAATATAAATATTTAATATTAAATATATGTGTCTTCTAATAATTTTAATATATCAAAGTATAGATATGAGTTTATTTATATTCAAGCTCCAATATCAATTTATTTATTACCTTCTATATATCAAAATCGTAGGAAAATCCTTTGTACTATTTCCCCTAAACGTTTTTTAAGTCTACACCGCAAAGACCTCGAAATAATCCCCTAAAATGAGTAATGCCAAAGTAATTCGATGTCGGCCTAAGTAGCCAGCGGAATTCGCATTATCTCCCCGATCGCCCGATCGCCCGATCGAGGCATCCTAAAAAGGGAGCATCGTTCGGTGACCACATCCCAGAGCATTTAAGTGGAAATGTGGAAATGTCTGCTGCTGGAGCGGCGAGCCGAAACAAAGGCAGCTGAATTTAAATTGGGAACCAACTGAAAAATGTCGCCTGTGTTCGATGGGGCGCCCGATCCGATGCCTCCTCTCTAGGATGGGTAAAATAAAGAACAAAAAACAAAGAAAAAAACAGCGACTGCCAAATGTAAACAACACAAAAAGAGTGAACGAAGCACAAGTTCAAGATTCTCACAGATACTCAGCACACACACACACACTCTCGAGGGCACGCCGCATAGCTAAAAGTAGAAACGCGCTCAGACGAAGCAATAAACTGCACGGAAAGTAGTTTAATGCAGTTTGCTGGGGATCCTGCTGCCCCCCTGGCACCTCCCCCAGCTCCCAGGCCCCTGGCCCTGTCCCTGTCCCGTTCCGTGGCGCACGACAAACAGCTACAACTACAACTACAAATAAAATACAACAAATGCAACCACGTCGCGTCGCGCTTAGTTTTCCTCCGTCGATCGTTTGCCTGATCTATTTCCGTACCGCTCTGGGATGTGTAGTTTTTCGTCGCCTCGAGTAATTTGTTTGTTGCATTAGTTTGGTGGAAATACTACACGGCGGGAAAATTATTATGTAAATTTAGGCAACATTAAAAAGGTTTGATAATACCTGATATCTGTTTTCTCTTTTGCATATTATATATGTATGTGCCTAAAAATATTTCCTATACATTTTGTCTACAAAAATATTTAATGCAAATATTTTTAAAGGCCGAACACAATGAAAATATTTGTTGGTGAATTTAACAACCCATAAATCTTATAGCGTACGTCTTTTTATGAAATTTATTTAGTTTCCCTTGAAAAAAAAACAATGCTAAAAATATAATTAATTTAATCATTACATTATATTAACTTTATAATTAACAGAATTCGCGTAGAATTTGAAATTCTTCAGAATATGTGCTCAAAAGTATGCTATAAAATATTTGTTGGTGAATTCAACACCACAGACATCTTACAGCTTATCTCTTTTTATTAATTTTATCTTGTATTCCTTAAAGAATTCCATATTATTAAATTTAATTTTAAATTTCTAATCAATTATAAACGAAAATAGGGTTTATTTATTATTAGTTTTCCTTAGCTTTTCACAATTAAAACAATGGTAAACCTTAAATAATTTTAGTTTAGCTCCAATTTTTCAATTCTAAGACCATTGAATATTTATTCTAATTATATTGTGTATAAGAAAAATGATTTAAAATTAATGTAATAATACACTTGATGAAGAAATAAGCTTCAATAATATTTGGATGTATAAAAGACTCTAAAAAACATTTCATAAAACCCCCAAATAAACTTTCAGTGCATTTTCGCCCAAACCCCAGCAAACCAAAACCGTTCGCTCCTTCGCTCCCTAGCAGAGCAAATTTGCACTCAAACAAACCGGACGGGGGAATGGGTGACCACAATGTTTATTTAAAACTTTGCACGGCCAAAGTCAACTTGCAGTGGCATTGGCAGTGGCACAAGCCAAACGTTAGTTTTTCCCCAGCGAGTTCAAAGCCTCGGGAATGGGGGAACTACAATAACTATGGCAACACCTCTACTCGAGGGGAAAATTAGGAGACAAAAGCAGGGGCAGGGAAATGTGGGTATGTCAAGAGGCCGACGACATCCTCGCTACAGTTGAAACTCCCTAAGAAGTCGAGCTCGAAAAATTATTAAATGAAATAAAGTCTAGTTAAAGAGAGAGAATTTCTATTAGATTAAGTTATAGAGGTAAGACTGTACCCCGAGTTCCTTGCTCCGAAGAAGAAACAGATGAAGACGACAGCAGAATCGCTGCAGGGGGCACACTCACACACTAGCACCTTCTCGCCCCCCAAAACTCGCACACAAACACTCACTCGGATGCGCACGCGCACACCAAATGTGAGCGAGATGAGCATGTGGCCATAAAAGCGAGGGGAAGTCGTTGTCTATCGCTGTCTATCGCTCGGGGGACACTTCCGTCCCCAGACCTCCGGTTGCATGTCTGCAGTTGCTGTGCCAGAGCTCCCCCTCCAACCGTGTTGTGCGCTGGGAGCTGCTGGGAGCTTGAGGTTGATGTTGGGACAATTTCACGTCCTACTGTTAGCCGGCATTAAGTGGCATTAAAGTTGTCCGGGCTTATCGCCAGCAAGCGCACAAGCTCGCACCTACAAGAGGGGCCTGCACGTAGAAAAAGTCTAAACATTGTTTTTAAGAAACTAAAAATTATAAGCTACACTGTAATATCTTGAAAATTTACATGGGATATAAATTTTTAGGGGTTTCTGAACTTGAAAATAAGTAGTTTTTGTATTGGTATTACTTACCAATTTATTTTCCGTGTAAGAATTGAGCTGGTCTCAGTTCATTTCCGCTGGGAAAAACCCATATATTTGAGGGCGCCTTTATGGAGGATCGTTAATGTCAAGCCATCCCTAAAATTACATATGTCAAATTATGTTTAATGTGGGGCATTAGCCCAGGTACAGTAGTGCCTGGAGGGGGTAAAGATACATTTTACTGTACAAATATTTCTAGTATATATTTCAAATTAAAACTAGTTTCTAAATATTCTTTTTTTTTATAAATAAATAATATTCCAATATCCCTTCCAGCATGGCCACCCTGCAGCATCATCAGCAGCTTCAGCTTCCCATGGACGGTGAGCTAACAGAGCTACAGACTCCACCGTTGCCCATAAATCCGCCGCCCAAGGTGATGGCCAATGGTATTGTCTATGGCTTTCGCACCCGACACCTGTCCTGCATCGAGGAGAACGACTCGGACTCGCTGCACGGCTCATCCATTCCACATGCCTACGACATGATGCAGCAGGCGGACGAGACCTTCCAGAAGCTGAATGCCAACGAGGAGGTGGATGAGTCGGGCAGCGAGGAGGATGGCCAGGAGAATCTGGACGATACGATTGCCATGATCGATGAGTCGCGGCTGCTGGAGGCCGATTATCTGGACGAACTGGTGGCCGAGGAGCAGCTGCAGCAGCAACAGGAAGAGGGTTCTTCGGAACTCGTAGATTCCGGTAATGTGGAGGAGGACTTCTGGCAGCCGAGCTTCAACCGCAACGACATCATGATGACATCGGTTTATGGAACCCTCAATGGCTCTATGACCAGCGAGGTGTCCTCGATAGCTGCGCAGGGTTACTTTGAGTGTGCCACGCCCAAGAAGGAGGCAGAGCCTGTATATGCCACACCGGAAAAGCGACGGGCCAGCAATAGGAGCTTCGATTCCACCTGTGCCTCTTTAACCAGCTCGATGTACGGAGGTTCTATGAGCTCCTCGCTGGACTTGAAGTACTCCTCCCTGGGTGGCGGAGATTCGGGCAGCGGTGGCATCAGTGGCACCAGCACCTTGAGAGGAACCTCTGTGCCGCCCCTGGATATATCCATGATGTCCAGCGATGGGGTGAGCGCCTTGGACTGGGGTTCGGCAAGTGTAAGTTGTGTCCTGGACTCGGGCGATGGGAATCCTGCCGAGGAGCTGAACGAGGAAATGGCCGCTAAGTGCCTGATAGCAGCAGAGAGTGGTGAGTTTTTCCTTATAATGAATTATAATTTTTAAAATTAAATCTATTCAAATTAATGGGTACATGAAAATCCAACAGAAAATCCACTTGCTATTACAATTTTCTATCTACCAAAAGTGGCACAAACTCTTAAGGATCCATAATAAATTGTTAACACAAAAAATAGCTCGTTAAATCAAGGCCCATGGCCGCAATTTTCAGGGAGAGCTAAAGTCTAAGCCTATAAAGCAATGATTACTTCATTAACAGCGAATTGTAAACAAAGCATGCTTTTTATATTGATCACTTTGGCGATTTCACTCCACTCTTTCCATGGGGATACCATCCGCCGAATGGCAATTCATCAATGCAAGCAGGGCATTAAACTCATTTACAATCCTTCATTACCGGACATGCAGGCAGGCAGGCAGCGTTTTAATGACCCATTTCGCTGTGCTCGCCATTAGAAAGGCAGCCGCGAGGCGGCGGCTGACCCCCAGCACTTCCACATCCATTCCTATGTCCATGGCCATGGCCACAGCATCTGCATCTCCATCTGCATCTGGGCCGGCAACATCATCAGCAGTATCCTAGGCCGAAAAATCAACAGACATCCACGGGCCGTGGGGAAAATGTGGTACACTCTTAGAAATATGCTTGGAATTTTGGGGGAATGGGTTATAAATATTTATAAATATTCTAGAAAAATTAGTGATTATAATTAAGCACTAAAGATTAAGTTAATGCTACCGGAATTACTCGAAATATATTCATCCAACCTTAATTTATCCTTCTCCAAAAGTCTTAACCATGCAGTTCCCTCTGCAAATTTCAATTACAAACTTTGCTCTCTTGTTGATATCTTGTTAATTCTAAGTACCAAAGAATCTCCAATTTCTTCCCCTATATATCCTTTTGCGACACCTTTCTATCCCCAGTGTACATCCGCACGATTCGATTGGCCATAAGAGCAAACAAAGCCAGTGAAAGCCAAACAAGTGGCCAGACTTTGCCCATTTCACACAGATGTTTAACAAGCCAGCCCGGGTCATAAATCATCCAAATGGATAGGATATATACTCACCACCGGGTTTATCCATCTCTCATTTGGTTAGCATATGACCGTGGTCCGGCCGTACCGACGGTCGGGATCCTCGAGGGTGAAAACCCGCTGACATTGACAGTTTCTAATAAGAAAATTGGCAAAGATTTATGCTTGCGCCGCTGACTTCCATTTTAATTTAAAACTAATCAATAAACTGGCACAGCGTAGCCAGAGCAGCGAAAAGTGTTCAACAAATTGCCAAATGATGCTGCAAAGTGCAATGTCACAGTAATTTACGTGCCACTTCCAATGGCAGCCAAACTACGAGCAGCTGATGAGAATTTATGCTAAGGGTTAAGTGTCAGCCTCGTCAATATGTGTGTGCATAGTGGGTGGTATCGCTTGCTGGAGTTATTACAAAATTTATTTAAATATTTTTTGAAAGAGATCATAAGTTGTATGAAGAAGTTTAGCAGAATTCGAAGTGAAATGTATTACAAATTATATGCAAAAAGAAGGTACATAGGACTTGGAATTATAACAAGCTTTTAAGTAAATATTTGTCAGTATTCGATTTTTATTTGCAAATAAATTCATATTGATGCATAGTATTTGTAATTTTATTTTAGTTTAGTTATATTTTGATTTCGCTTAATTTTCTAATATATTTTGCCAAAAAATTTACTGAAAACCACCAAAAAGAAGCACCTTTTCAAATAGTTTCCCCAGTTTTTCTTAACTTCACCCCATTGTGCTGCAATTTGGCAGCCAAGCTGTTGCATGTGTGTGCGGAAAAGTGAAAAGTCATGAATCATATACATCATGATCACACCAAAGCGAACCACACCACACGACCATGGCCAGCTAGGATGGATGATGCAGATGATGATGATGATGATGATGAAGCTTCGGCGGCAGCCGGCGCGGCATCGGATATGCGAGTGGATGGGCCATAAAGTTACATGGCTTATCGCTGGAAAACTTTAAAAAAACACTTGAGATTGTGCCGAGAACGAGCGCGGTGGCCAAAGCGAAGCGAAGAGCGCTTGCAACAGGTATACATGTATGAATGTATGTAACTCTTCCACAGAAGAGCCTAAGCAAACCACACCGGCAAGAGAAAGATCCATGGAGGTGAATTGAAGCTGGAGGATGGAGCTGGAGTTGTTGGTGGTGGCTTGTATCTACAAATAGACGCGCACTGACGGCCGCAAGACAAAGTCAAACAAAAGACCCAAACGGTAGTTGCCATGAATGGACAACAGACTCCAAACCGGCTGGGGACTACAGTAGATCTACAATTATTTGAAAAGTATGAGGGGAGCCACAGAATCCCTTTTCCTGGGGAATCGGTGAACTTGGAACTTTGAGCTTGAGTAAATAGTTCGAAGCTTTTAGATAGTTTAGTAACTCTAAAAAAGCTTTGCTTTGATTGACTTGAAAAGAATATAATAAATGTAATATATAATATTTTTATATTTTTTATTATGTTTTCTTTACAATTGAATCTATCAAAAGTCCCTGTTGAAGATGTTCAACTGTATCTGTATCTGACGAATACGGTACGCCGACTCCAAAACAGAAACTTTGACTGGAACGCAGTTGCAATTGCAACTTTGTTGCCCGCAGGCGCAGCATGGACTCGGACTCAGACTCAGACTCCTTGGATGGCCAACTATTTATTGGATAGGTTGGCGGGACTCCGACCCAGTCTCAGATTCAGATACGAGACCCATAAAATTCCCGCGCACGCACAGACAAATGCGAATGCATTTTGTGTGTTCGATAAGAGCCAGTCGGCGATTCCCACAATCGAGGCTGCACTTGAATTTGAATTCGCAATTGCTCTCTCAATATTTATGAGTTGAACTCTGCAGTTAGTTTGTGGAGGAGTCTGCGATAATGAAAGTGCTGCCATTGAAAGGAGGGATGGCCTAGGGTCAGCACATTTTCAAGTCTTTTTATAGGAATAGGGAAGGATATTAGGGGTTATTGAATTATTTATTTATTCTTGAAAATAAGGAGAACAAGTTTAATTTAAGAAAAGCCTTTTATAAAACTCTACAGAGTTAAAAATCGAATCAACCTTTCAATTTGAGATTTATTTTGTTTTATATTGAATAACAACATTGATAAGGAAAGTGACCTAACCAATCTCTGTTCCAATTAAGTAACAAAATCTATTAACTCATTATCTTAATCAGCTTATATGTCTGCTATCTTATCTGGTACATTATTTATGGAGTTCTAATCGTTTAGTTGCTTGCAATTAACTGCTACTTCTTTTTTTTTGCCTAGTCCAGATTTTCCCGGAGGAAAACTTGAACCAGATGTCTCAACTTCTGTTTCTACTACATCCATGTACCTCCACCCTCACCCCTTATCGGTGCCCATTAATCAAGATTGTGTCAAAGGTATTAGCTCATTTGGGCGCTCAGACCCCGCATCGACTCAGTGTCTATGGGAATTGGGTATCCGATCGACTCAAAAATTCGAATTTTTCGGGCGATTACAAACTATTATTGTTGTCAACTGCCAGCGGTAACATTTTATTACGTGAGCCCCGTGCGTTTTTCCTTATTTTTTTTTTGTTTTCCCTGGTAATAAGTAGATTGATTCTAATTGAAAAAACCGAACAGGGGCTTATGCTTATCGAGAATGTTGGGGGCTTGAGCAACCGCATTGTGATTGCTGATGGCCTGGAAAGCTACCAGAATTGGTAATTATGTTGAGGCAGTTCTGGGCATTGCAGTAATATTTTCAAGTACTCAAAAATAGGAAGATCTTTAGAAGATGTAAAATAATTCTTATAAAGACTTTATACAACCAAGTATTTTAGTAGAATATAATTATTAATAGACTAAAATGTGCCACGAAGAACCCCAAATCTTTTTATGCCCCTGTTGATGACTCAATTGAAAAACTAATTTCCACAAATCTCAAAAACCACTTTAAGGAACAATATCCTGACACATTCACGGCGTGAACGCCTCTTCAAAAGTGGCTCGCTTATCGGGACGATAACCCCCCGAAGAGTGCCGAGTATCTGGCGGGTTAATGAGGCACCACTGGCACCAGAGGCACGTACGCTTGCGTCATCGGGTAGCTGAAAAGAAGATACCGTGTTGTAGACACCGGACCCTTACCCAGTCTTTTGTGTTTGCTATTTCCACTGGCACTGTGATAAGCGACAGTTCCTGCAGTCAGCACCTCAATCAGTCAAAACCCATGAAGAATAAATACAAAATCAACATGAAAGGGACCTGTAAGGGGTACTCTCGACTGTGAGGTACTTGGTACCTGAAGTTCTTAAAAATGGGATTATTTAACATACTAAAATATAACTAATTTATTTAAAGTAAATAGAGTAAAAGCTCTTTTCACCTTTCACCATATTTTAACACTGATGAAAGTGTTTTTTTACTTTTGGGAAATCCTTTGGATTTAAAACAAAATAATTTCCCATAACAGAAATGTGCAATAAACCGGGACTTTAAAAATTGTTATTAAAAAATTTTAAAGAATTTTTCTATGATTTCAAAAATGAATCCCTTATATTAAATAAATCCCAACATACCCCTGTAGCTCTACAAGTACCACGTACCAAAAAACAAACACAAATACAATGACAACGAAGCGTGAATGAATTCCTCGGCGCAAATTGAAAAAAGAGTGATAGTGATAGTGGAACTGATAAGCGGCAGAGCGCCGTGCTGAGATCGCATATCAGAGGAAGAGCAGGGAGTCAGAGCCACCACGCTCAGAGAGCTAGAGAACGCAACTGGAAACCGGTCTGTGTTTGGAGAGTTGCGGAGACTTGTGTGCTCACAGCTGGCTTACTGTGGTGTACAATGGGCAAACATAAACAATATATAATTATTAATAAAATTCTTATTAGTTTGAATTTTTACAACGATATTGAAAACATAATTCTATAAAAAAATAAATAGAAAATAGGAATTTTAAATTAGTCTAAGACACAAACCAAAATTCCAACACACATAAATATGTATAATATGTACAAGAAATCCAAGAACATGTTCTTCATGCCCACTGTGCAGTGGAGACTTGCTTGACTCTTCGGCTCGCCGACACTTGTCTGGCTTTCTGATCTCAGTTTCGAAACTCAACTCAAAGCTCGCGCAAGCGTACCGCACGCAAATCGGAAAAGCCGCAACGGCTCGGAAAAGCATAGCGACTCGCGATCGTACGGCCGGCATCTCTCCCTTATAGGCCACTTTGGATACGGTTTCGATTCGCACAAGAAAATGTGCGAAAATCGCTAAATTAAAAAAAAAAAAATTCCCATGTGTTGTGACATATACGTAATGTGACCACATTGCGGATTAAAGTAAATATACTTACTTACCTGAATAGAAATAGTTTAAAAACTATGCGCGTGTGATTGTGTCTCACTGTCTAGGAATTTTGTTTCGTCTGCGGAAAATGTGCAAATTATTTTATTGTTTACATGGCGAAATTCGAAGAGACCTAATTGAGTCACCGGCTAAGACGACAACAGATTAGATAGCATTTGACCACCTTAAGTGAGGAATCCCAAATGAGTCTATGAATCGAATTTCGCTTGAATGTCAAATTGGTCATTATATTTATTCAGTGCCTAAATGACTGTCTAATATTTTAGTTAATAAATAACATGATTTAGCACGGGTTAAAAACCTTTCATAAAAAATTCTTTGCACACTTATTTGCACGGCGAAACAAAAACCAGACAAAAGAAACATTTTTGAATACAAAAGAAAGCCGTTAACACTGTGATAGTAATGTGTGAAAAAATGCAAATGATAAAAAATTTAAATTAAAGTGATGTTCTTTTTTTCTCGCAAAGCGCCCAGACGCCGGGCCTCTGTAGATGTATTTCGAAAACGAATTTAACGAAAAAGCAAGGAAGAAATGCCCGAAAAAGTACGTGTTGCAAAAAGTGTAAAATAAAAAAGGGCAGAACGAACGAGGAGGAGCGGCAGCAGCGACTTGAAAGGATTCGCAGCTGGAACTGCATCCATCCAGTTACGGATTCGAGATACAGATACATATATATCTATATACATGAGGCAGCCAGCGAACCACAAAAGATACATGCCATGTTCCCACTAACCAACCGCTCTTCGAGTGGCAACCGCAACAACAACAACCACAACAGTACGAGCAGCAACCAGACTACGAGCTTTATAATCGGAGCTACCAGCAACATTAACCACAACAACAACAACAACCAGATCGGTGGCAACAACAACGCCAAGGATAAAGGAAATTTTGAAAATAATTGGAGCTGCAATAAAACGACCGGTCGTCGATCTGGCAGCGGGAATAGCTGCAGTTTTTTAGGTAAATCTCAAGTAAAGCTATGGCGAGTGCCATTAGTTGTGGGTTGTGAAGCAATGCGCAAAAGTAGTTGTAGATACCCTTATTCTTTGGGTTGCATAACTAAAAGATAATCTTTAAGCTATAATAAGAAGTATACAATTTTATTAATATTAAACAAAAGTATTAAAGATTATATAGGAAATCTTTATAAATAATATGACATATATTCTGTTCATTATCACTGATCAATTTATATTTTTAACTTCTTTTAAAATGCCTTGTAACTTTAATTAAACCGATACTTCTGTCTTCCGTAATTTCACCCAAGAGAGTCCTCCATTAGTGGAGCCCTGCCCATTGTATCTTTCCGTTGCGGCGGCTGCTTTGATCACCTGAGTTTTATCTTATGACCATCTCATCTCTTTCCCTCTCTCATTGAAATGACTGCAATTTCACAAATCGCATTTACCTTTTTTCCGTACGCTCGTTTTAATGTCGCCAAGGGTTCCCTTTTTTAGCCGCAATTTACAATGCAAATTGCATTAATTGCAATTTTCTGTCCAAATTGAGTTTGCCGTTGCTGCAGCATTGTTGCTGTTTGTATTTACATTAAAATGCAAATACTTTGCACTAATTTACATGTCGCGCCGACGATTGCAATGGAAAATGCACCACCACCCCCGCTGTCTCGGTCTCTTTTCCGAAGACCATAAAACCGCCCGAAGAGACAATGGAAGTCTTTTGTGATGAGCATGGGAGTGAGAGTGTGTGTGTGTTTGTGTGGAAGTATCTGTGTAATTTGTGGGGGGATGGCAAGAAGTGTAATTGTAAGTGTGAGCTTGAACCATGTGAAATGCCATAAAAATTCCAGACTCTCTTGGGCTGTTGCCTTCTTTTTGCCCTGCGGGGTATTTGCCAAATTCTTGGGTATATGGAAATTAGAGTTCTTAAGTAGATGCTACGAGATACATATACTATTAATAAAATTTGAGACTTGAGAATTTGTTATTAAATAAGGAGTCATGTTTATGCTTTTAAATATTTAACTTAACTTCTAAGATTGTTAGGATATTCAGCAAAAACAGAAGGCTTAGCAAAAACATCTCAATATTTATGTTAATTTTTTAGTACTTTTCACAAAAGGGTATCATAAGACCATAACTCCCGCATCTACCCTACTTTTCTACTGATTCTTCTTCTGTGTGTTGCGCTTGCGCAATCTCCATAAGCTTCTTCTCTACGTTTCTGCGCTCTTTTCATTGCGCATGCGCAAAAAAAAGTGGAAAAAGAGGAGCCTGGGGATGTCGGCACATGCGCTTTGTTTGTCTGTCTGCTAATACACTGAAAAAAACGAACATAACGATCAATTAAATTTTTTCAAATATAAATTTGCGATATAAATTATAGACATATTATACCCAAATTTAATATGGTTTATTAAGTTTTATGTTATACCATGTTAATATAATTTTTAATGTCTTACGTAATTTAATATATATTTTTTTTCATATTTTTTATTTGTAGTGCATTTAATGCCATTGTATGTATGACGGTGTGTGCCCAAGAATTCCCAGAAATATTTCACTTTAAAATTTGTTAACAAGCAGACAACAGCAACAACAACAACAACAACAGAAGCGACTCGAATACATAGGGAACATTGTATTTTGGTTTTTTGTTTGCTGTTTGCAGCTTGGCCTGGGCCATGAAGTGTATCAAGTGTTTGCCGGGTTAGCTTCTTTTCTCTGATTCCGCTTTGTCTACCGCCCGGGACTTCAAGTTGAAGGTTAAAGTTGAGCCTCGCTGAGCTGAAGCCTTCTCGTTTGAATTAGAAAGAGTTTGGTTGTTTGTTCGAGTGGATTTCTCAGAGGTTTACCCGGTCCAGGACCTTTGTTTTGAGAAACAGAAATTCAATGGTTAGAAGTATTCTTCAAGCTGACAGACTTTTGGCAGGTTTTCAAGGATTTTAGAGGGGCAAAGGAATGTAAAAGGATGAAGTGACTCATCCTGAGCATGGTTAGGAAAGGGATTTTAGTAAGTTTAAAATTTTAGTACAGGCTTGAAATATCTTTAATGCAGAATGTAAATTCTCCAAATAGAGGTTATAATAATCAATTTTAAGCTTAACTATTTCAACATTTCCCAAAGTGCCAGATCAGTTAAAGTCTTATATTTTATAATCCCAGCTTTGCACACTTTACAGCCTCTGAATTGATTTATAAAACCACCAAGAACCAGTTCAATGATGCACATTGGCCACTACTCATATTCAGAGAGTATCGTTAACCCATAACTCAAACGATCTGGAAACCAGCCTTCAAACCCAGCCGCCAATTTCGAATCCGATGCCAAGTCGAATCTCAACGCGTGTTGGGCAGCAGACTCCACAAATCGCTTTCAATTCCAGCTAAAAATTCAAATGCGTATTCCACTTGCAATGCCTGGCGATGGTTTTTAATTGCAAACTGCAAAACTGACCATTCATAACGAGTCTAATTAAGGCGATGTCTGGTCTGTCGAACCAATGTCTTGCATATTTTTAGATCCACCAGCTGGGGGATTTGCATTCGCAGACGGTCAGTATTCAATGTCATACACTGAGAGAAGTAATGTCAATAACAAAGACCTAATTAGTTCCGCCTTTCACTTGGTGCAAAGCTGAATTAATATTTATTTTATTTATTCAAAATAAATGAATGCCACATGTTAATTATTGAGTAAACTTAAGGCGAAAAGCAACATCTACTGTGCAACATGGAAAAAATGCTCCTTATTAAAGGAGAAATTAAATTAATAGCATTATAAAATTTGTAAACATTAAAAAAGTATTTACAAGTTTTTTTTGTAATTAAATTTGTTAAATACTTAAAAAAAATTCAAAAGCGCCTACAAAATACTCCTGTGACAGGTATAAAAATATTTTTATACTTAATCTTTGGATTTATTTTTATGTAAACACATTTGAAAAGCCAAAATAAAATCCATATTAAGGACTATTTATTTTTTTCCTGTGCATTCGACCAAATTAGAAAGGGAGATCTGCGCGAGGATGATGAAGAACTGGCGAGCTGTGAGTGGCAATGAGTTAATTTGCTGCCAAAACACACCCTCGGGCCTCATTAGCCTGCACTCTGAGTGAGATTTATAGACGAGTTTTGGATGCTGCTGATGCTTCGATGCTGCTGGCTGCCGGCGAATTAGTTGGAAATTCAAAAACCCTGGAGGTCGAACCGGCAGGGGCGGAGGTTGGCAGACGCTCAGCGGGTTGCCCAGCTAAATGAGCGCTTAAAGTGTCGGCAAAGCTTGACAAGATTGCAACTTGGTAAGATGGTAACTTGGTCATATGGCAGCAGGGCCGATGAGCATGAAAAATGAGCAGTAGTCAGGCAAAAAATGGACAACTTAACTCAACTATAGGCCTCTTTACAAGCCCAGAAAATATGACTGTTGAAGGAGGTTTCAGGTTGAGAAGGCTATAACTATTGAACTCATCAATATGTCTAATTTATAGCTTTAAATAGTTTGCACTCACTGATGAAAGTTCAAAGTTCTATGTTCTTGTCTCTTGAGTAATTTAAATATTTTTTAAGACCCAGAAAACTGTATATTACTCAGCAGCTGGCTGGGGCTACACCCTAAACAACATAAACATGTCCACAGCTTTGGGGAGGGGAAAAATGACTTTCCATTTGTTTTTTCGCATTCGCTGTGACATTTTGAGTTATTTGACACTTTGCAGGCGCGTATCATCTTTCCCCCTTTCGCTGGCTGGTCTTTCTCCTCGCCAGTTTATTAACTCATTATTTTGAAATCAACTTGCCCCGGCGGGCGAAAACGTGTTGCAGAAGTTTCTGGCTGACAAGTTGACTGCACAGCAGCGGCAACACGACGATGTTGCTGTGGCTGCCAGTGCAACTTGCGCAACTTTTCCCTCTCTGCCGTCAAGTTGATTAAGTACTCCGACACTCTTTCTCCCATTAGCAAGCGAATATTATTCATTAACATTAAATTGGGACAACAAGAAGGAGCTGGCTCTGGGCGGCTTTTAATTGAAGTAATCAATAATTGCGGCATATCTTTAATGTACATCGATCTTTCTTTCTTTGTGTTTCTTGTTTCCCTGGGAATTGTGAATTTCATTTCAAACCGCACATAACAATCCAATTTGCACCTATAAAAACACAAAATTAGCAACTTAATAAAATATTCAGTAATCTTGGGCATAAAGTTTCGCATAAAATTCACAAAGAAAACAAATTTTGAATGCGCCGTTTATACGGATCTAAGGTTAAACCTCTGAAACATTTTTATCTTAAATACCGCAAAGGCATTCACAATAAAGCATAAAACCAATTAATTATTTAAACATTTGATTGTGTTGGTCTGCCGGTGCTTTTTCTCTATTTTGTTGATTGCAAAATTCAAGTAAAAACAACATCGAAGAGCTACTGAAACCACTGCGTAACAGTTTTTTGTAGTGAAGCGGAGATAAAAAAAAACTACACCCAAACAACTATTCATATCTTCACTTGGCTGGTTACAGGAAATAATAGTTAGCAATTACTTAGGGGAAGAAATAAAATATTTCAAGTTTAAATGAGTAAAAAGTAAAGCTTAAAGATTATTTATAAGTTTTAAAGACAACGTTTGGAAACTTTACAAGTCGGGTTTAAGTTCTTTCTTTCATTTAATTAATTTCTAAAAGCTTTTTTTTACTATTTATTTATGGTTTTTATTGGTGTTAAAGTACTTCCTAATATTGACTATTTTGTTATTATTATTATTGTTATTAATGTTGTTTCTTAGTCAATGTTTACTGTACTTTAAGCGTAAATGTGGTAGTCAGTGAGAAGTTGTAGGCGTGGGTAGTTGCGCCGATGTCTCTGGGACTGTCGGTATCTCCCTGTGATGTGTTGAAAGAGCGACGTGAACAAGTTGCCGAGGACATGGCCACCGAAATCAAATGGAGTGGCAAAAAAATAAAACCTAAAAAATATATATAAAGAGAGGTAGCAACGCGATACAAAATCGTATATATCTGCTCAATGGATTTGCAATTACATTCATGAAATTTAATTGGCGATGGGAAATAGCCTTGAATGGCTTAACCATGTGGGGACAATATGTGTGTGCAGAAAATTTATGGAGAATAATGCAGAGCCCATTGAGAGGAGTCTCAATGGGTCTTAAAGCGATCTCTAACCAGGCTGAGCTGGGGGGAGTTTCCCTTGGCCTCGAGACTTGCAGCTAAATATCTGACTTATGCATCTAGCGCTGAGCCCTATCAGACCTCGCCATCGCCATTAAAGTTAGCCCATCTGCCCCATTAAAGACAGAAAAAACAAAAACGCTTAAAGCAACTACAAGTTTTTTGGCCAAAAGTCACGTTTTCACCGACGGATGGCGATGCCTCCCCTGCACTAAAGTGAAGATCAACATGCGATAGATGGGGCAAGAAAAGAAACCAAATGTAGGAAAAGACGTGCAAAAAGAGCTCAACTAACATTGCTTGACTTTTGTTTACATATGCAAATTTACCCATAATATTTGCACCGCCACAAGCCCAGGCCATACCCAGCTCTATTTTTTTTTAAGTATTTAAACTATTTTCTGTATTTTTCTTGAGCGCCGCCACAATTTGCCAAGCAAACTTTTTGTTTTGTTTTGCGTTCCGATAGCGCGGCCACAATTGTTTGCTAAGACGGCAACGGCAACAACAAGCAAAGCCAATTACCGTTTTTAATTATTTGCAAATATTGAAAAAGTCCAGACGACTTTAAGCTTGGCGCCTCAGTGGGGGAAAAAATCAGAAAAAAAAATGAATTCGAAACCTTATCGATGAGCAACAGGTGCGCCACTCGGTGGACAAAGTGTGAACCACGCCAAGGCACAACCTTTCCACAAATGTGTGTTGTGTATGTGTGTGTTTTTGTGTGTGTTTATAGGTGCATATGTCACTATATCTAATCTTAAAGGTCGTCACATTTCGCGTGCCGAATTCCTATGGAATGAGCCATGGAAAGGTTCCTCGTTGATACGGTACAGGTACGGGCTATTTTTGCATGTACCTGTAAGCAGGGTTATTTTTAAATATTCTTAAAATCTATCTTTATGTTTATTGAGATATTACAATTAAAGTTAGAGTTGGTTATGGCTTTAGTATTGTTCTAAAAAAAATAATACAAAGAAGATATTGAAGTCAGAACCATAAAATAATGAAAGGGATACCCAAAAAGATACAATTTAATATAATATATACAATACAATTAAGGTAATATAACAATACCTTAAAATAATTATAATAAAATATTCTGATAACCTTAAAATAAAAAATAAATTACCAATTATGACCAGAAATTGTTTGAAAAGTAAATAATTTAAAATTACCTCTAGAATTTTTTGTAAACATATTTTTAAAACTATAATATAGTTTTAGCTTCAAAACCCTTTAGAAAAAAAATCAAATAAATAAAACCTAGTATACCCCGTACCATAATAAATTTTATTTATGTATCTAAATCCTATTTACATATTACTAAATAACAAAAAAATCAATCTCAAGATCTGAAAAGCCCACGTGCTTGGAAAACAATATGAAAATGTGGCTTCCCAGTCCCATTAATCTCTCTCAGCCTCCTTGGGTCTCTCATATCTGCTTTCATCTCAAATCTCCAGTTTGTCACAAAAAAAAAAAAATAAAAATAATTTGTGTGCCAAAACGAAGAAGTGTGGGCAACGAGCATCAACAAAAATAAAAATCAATATTTTTGAAGTGCACTCGAATGGAAATTCACAACTTTTTCCGCATTTACACAAAAACTCGTTGCTGTCAAAAAATCGATGATTGTTTTTTAAAGATGAACCCCTTGGCTGACTAATTTTTGGCAAATGAATCTGCGGTTCGAGTGTTGTCATTCTCATTCACTTATTGTTTCCTCTTTAAAATCTTTTGCTGCTTTTTTGTTACTTTGTAAAGTGGGCGTGTCGCATTACGGTAATTTATTAAGTGTTTTTTCTTCTTGTTTTTCTCACTCTTTTTAATTGCCGCTCAGATATGATTTAGTGTCTTTACTCTCTGCCTCTCCGCTGGTTGTCTGTCTTATGACTTTCACCTCGCCAAAGTGAAATTACGGCCTAATGACTAAACATTTCATTTAATTAGAAGATTCATCGCCGAGAGAAACAATGAAAAAAAAACAATAAAAGGGCGGAAAAGGGAAGGGTTTGTTCAACTCTTTTATTTTTAATTTTTTCTTATTTACTCATTACAAAAATTTGGCAAATCAAGGAAATTGATCTGACACCTGAAACCCCAAAGAGGATTAAGAGGGGAAATTTTGATGGATGTGCAAGAATTCTGAGAAGGAAATATATATTTCGGAACACAATAATAATGCATGTAAAGCTTTCACAATCCCTTGCTGTTATTTTGACATTTTTTGGAAGTTTGTTGTGGAACCCTTTTCATTTTTCTGGCCTCCTCTGAGTCACCTGCAACACGTTGCAATGTTGCAACATTGCAGCGAATTAATTTATCAACATTTACCGCTACACAATGTCATCGCGAGGAAAGAAGTTAGCAGCATTAAAAGGCAATAAATTTGTCGGACAACTCGCCTCGTTCTGGATCTCTCTTCTGGACTCTTGACTTCCAAGAAGCCCGAGTGGCCACTCGTTATGGCCAAACATTTCTGAATATCCCTGGTTGGCGGTGGAAAACCTCTGAGCCGAGTCTGAAGTTTGATTTATGCGTTGCGATGCTCAATGGGCGATACCACCGGGACCCAAGGAAGTACTCTCTCGGCGGGTTCGCAGTCAAATTTCCAGGCTCAAACGGCACGACTACCAAATGCGCTCGCCGGCCAGCGTCTGCCTGGCGGTTAAATGCAGCGAAAAAAAAACATAAATTATAGGCCATGGCTAAGTAGGAAAACTCTGGTTGAGCCCAGCAACTGAGCACAGTGGGAAGGCTAGACAAAATAGAGTTATTTGAGGGTATATTTTTGATTTTAAAAGTTGTATCTCAACTAAAATTATATAAGTTATAAAAACATACTTTTTCTGGCTGAATATTCTTTCTATCTTGGCAGGAATATAGTAAAAATTATGTTCATTTATGCTTCTAAAAATACATTTTTCTATTTACATATTTATAGATTTCTTCTTCAAAATAATAAATATGAAATAAATAAAGATACTTAGCGATAGATACTAAAAAATGCTGATTTATTAACTTCTATATGCAAGTTATGTGAATTATATCTTACAGATACAAAATATAAACACTAAAAAGGCTCCTCTAATAAATGCAAATATTTAAAAAATTCTAAATAAATCCTTTGGCTTGAAAGAAAGTTAAGATACGTATTCAATTTTTAAATAATATCTAAAGTATCTCCAAACTTCCCCCTATAAACCCACGGTGTCTGACATTTCCCAGCCCGCTTTCCTGTCAGCACTTTTCGCCCTGCCACCGCCACTCCTCCCCCTCTGCTACTTTCATAATATTGGCAAACATTTAACGAAAGTCCAGTCGCGGGTTTGGCTAATGCATAAGCACAATACATGAGCGCACAGGAACTTCAACTTTAGCTTCAGTTTCAGCCGCGTAATGCAAAGTTTCCCTGAACTGCGGATGCTGGGCTCTTGTGGTGCCCCTCGCCAGCTTCCAAACGATCCGCAGACGACGACTTGGCCTGGTGGATACATGTTGTTGCCGCCGTCAATGTTTCGCCTTTGTCTCGTAAATTTTAACATTTTTATTATAAGAGCCGGAGCCATACGTACCGGCTGCTGATTTCTCACACAATGCGCGCGATTTATTTTGTATGCATTGCGAGGCTGAAATTGATTAATTACAAAGCGGAAGACTCGCTGATCCCGCCAGCACAGAGTTTGTTGTTATTATTATTGCTATTATTATTATTCGTGGCTTCATTTATCAGACTTAATTTTCAGTATTATTACGATTTGGTTTTATTACATTGAGCCGAGATCAAGTCTAGTGCGTTTCGTGCCTCGCCATGACCACGATTCTTCGATTGTTGTAATTCTATTTATTGTTATTCCGAAGGTTTCGGCATTATCTAGTCGACACTGACACCAGTGACACTTGCATGTACTCATGTTATGGAAATGTGTGAATCAATAAAAGGGGTTTAAATACATTATAAAGATAATGTTTAATGGGTTAAAGTTTAAAGGAACATTACATTAATATTTCAATCATTTTCAAAGTGTTTACGAAAGAAAGGAATCTTATGTTATGTCTTGCCTGTCTTTCTATATAACTTATTTTTTTATCAAGTAAAACATGTTCTTGAGTCTTTATAATTACAAGATCTGGCGCCTTGTCAACTCCCAGACAGTGCAAAAAAAAGCGACTCGAAGTGAAATCTCAAGTGACAATGGGCGGAGGGCAGTGCTTACACTTAATTGCTGTCAAGTGTTTTGCAAACCCCAAATTGGCAGCTCAAGTGTGAAGGAAAGGGGCGGCTGTCTAAGGGTTATCTGGTGGAATGTCAAAGCAATTAGTTCCAATCGACTCGCGCTAGATACAAATTTGTACGAGTATTTTTTTTTTCTTTCGTCGATGTGTGGTGCCGCAAGAGGTTGAAACACTCGGCTTTTGATGTCACATGTGTGTTTGCCTTTTTAATGATTCTGTGTGCTACTTAAATTTCATGGAATTGTCTGTTGTTGTGACTTCTGTTTTAATGAGCTATTAAAATGTTTGGGGAATCGTACACAGAGAGACATGTGTAAGAGCAAATTGCCATGTAAGAACAACACGAAACCAAATCTGTCTCTCAAAGTTTATTTTTATGAAGAGGATTTGTTTTATGGGAGATGCTTCCACATAATGTACATATAATGAGATCAGTTCTCTATATATATTTTGTAATCTTAGAGGTAATAGCTAAAAATACCTTTTCTAAAACTAATTTCTTACTTTGTTTTTTCTTACAGGTAAGTTTCGCTTTTGATTAACGCCGCCGTCACATTACATTGGTTAACACTTTTGTAAGTAAATATGCTTAAGCAAAAAAAAAAAAAAACTGTAGGTAAATTTACACATGGATTAGATCATGCCAAATGTGTCAGAGTCTTAAAATAACTCCGCCTTTCCTCCAAGTAATACGTTTCTCTGCGGATTACAAACGAAATCACTTTAAGAGCATGAAAAACTTACTCCATTTATTAAGTTGTAAGATGGTTAGACAAGACCTGTATGTGATTTGCCAAATCATTTAACATAATTAGTAAAAAAACAGAAAGAAAACAAGATATGATCTCATAACCAGTTTGCTTGGCCGGGCAAATCCTTTAGTTAATTGGCAAGAAGAACAAAAGGAGTTTGAAGCGGGAGCTTAGACCTCTACCTGTGTCAGTCTAAATTCATAATTCAAACATCAATTCCGAGAATACGTAGTGTGGACACAATATTTCATAAATGTCTGGCCCAAAAGTCTGGCGACTGAAACCGAAGCTCGCCTCGAAACTGACTTCCTTTTGAATGAAGTTTCGTTTCATTTCGTTTCGTTTTTATTTGCAATCAAACACAAAATGCACGAGGCTTTGGAAGAAGCTACATTAACCTTCAAGTCGAGGGGGTTCGTTGGTATTACTTTTTTTTGACAATTTTCTGAATTGTGTTTCTTTTTTTTCGGTTTGGTTGCGCAAATAAAACAACTCCGACACAGCGACTCCGACACCGAGTTTGTATCTAAAATCAACAAGTTCACGACGACATCACCAGAAGAGATAAAAAACTTTAAAGCGTCAAGCAAATACACAAAAGATACCCCTGGCACACACAACCACAAATACCCCTCATTCATTGCCAGGCCTTTGCTTAGAAGGTAAATAGAAGCCCGAAACTCGCTGAACCTCTCCACGGAAAGCCCATTTTGGGTGACAAGTCAATACAGATAATTCAGTCACCTACTCAATGCCTTTCAAGGGGGGTGGCGAAAATCATTTGGGGCTCTATTTCCGCTTAAAAACTTGTAAGTTTCCATTGTGACAGTTTTCGAAAGGAAAAATCCTCGATTTAAAAGTGATTGATAATGAATTTTGTAATGGTTTGTTTGGAATTTATAAATAATATCTTAAAAGAAATATAATAAACATTATTTACAAACTTTAGGCATACTTATTCCATACTTTCCTGATTTTAAAATTCGAAGTCTGCTTACTTTTATTTAAATTAAAAATGGCTTACTTACCACTGACATTAATCCAGGGCTTCTTTGGCATATCTTATTCAAGTAATTGAAACCCCATGAGTAATGCCATTGGAAATCGATCGCCAGCGAATTAAATTACGTATTTTTAATGGCAATTCAATACATTTAATGAACACTTTTGAGCTGTCTCTGTGGGGTAATGTAATAGCTTACAAATATTTCGCCTTCAGCCAAAACTTAACCGCAAACAAAGTCAAGTTGGTTTCATTTTCAACAGTTTTGTATTCGAGGTTTCTTTAATTTTGTAAGCTAGACAGAAAATATAAAACTATAAATTATATAGTCATGTCTCTACTCCTCCACTTTGACATCCTTGGACTTTTTCTTAGCCTTTTCCTCCTGCAGCATCAACTCCTCAATCTTCTTGATGTTCTCCTCAATCTTTTGCCTTTGAAGTTGCTCCTCCTGACTCAGTTTCTCAGCATTGGGTTCCAGTTCGGAGGCGGGTTTGACCTTGCCCTCCGCCTGGCTATCGCCTTCAGTGCGTCTGCCCATTGGCAGGCGTGTGATCAGGTGGCGTGGCACCCGTATGCCTGCTCCTATCCGATTATCGTTTTTATATTGACCAACGGCACGTACAAAAGGCTTCAGGGGACATCCCTTGGCCGTGGCCTCGCCCATCAGCTGACGGGCATAGTCAAAGAAGAAGGCATCTTCGCGTAGCTCCTCCAGCTGAGCCTCCCGGTTGTAGTTGGTATCCGGACGCGTCTCCTCCTCGATGCGCTTCTTCACCTGTTCGTCCAGCTGCTTGCGAAGATCCCGCATGCGCTGCAGTTGCTCCTGACGCTGCTGCCGCTTGAACTGGACATTGGTGAGGTCGTTTTGCAGGCGAAGTTCCACAGCCTCGCGGCGCTCCTCCTCCTCTTGAAGCTTGCTCTTCCTGGCCAGTTCTTCCTCCTCTTTTTGGATGGCCAAACGAGCGTTTTTGGCCCGCTCTCGAAGTTCCCTCTTTTTGGCCTGCTCTGCAGAATGGACTCTTCGCATCTCTGCCAGCTGACTCTTAAGACGCTCCTCGTCCTCATGAGCGCTGTAGTGGAGGCGAGGGGCCAGTTCCTTGGCTAGCTTCTCATTCCGCTGAATCCGCTCCTGCACTCGCTCCTTGGCCCTGTCTCGCTTGAGCTTCTCCAAGTGTCCCTTGGCCTGGTTGTGGACATCGCACTGCACCTGCTCCACCTCCTCGAGCATTTGGAGTCGCTGCTGACGCTGCTCGGCCATGGCCAGGGAGGCCAGAGCCTCTTCCCTTTTCTGGCGTTGCTTGGCAGCCAGCTGCTCCTGCTCCTTGTCCTGTTGCTCCTTCAACTGGCGTTGATTACGCTCCCGGTCGAGACGTGCCTGCTCTAGCTCCTCGGCTTTGGCGGCCTGTAAGTAAATGGGAAATAGGGAATTTGGGGATTTAAATAGGGAAGATTCTAAGCTTTAAGACAGCAAAAGAAAGCTTTAAGAACCCAGAAAACAGAATGTCATTTTAGGCACTTAAAACTTAAGTTTATTAATATATATTACCTGCCGTTCCCTTTCCCTCTCCGCAATGGCCTGCAGCAGCTCCTTCTTGTGCTCCCCCAGATGCTGGCAGTGCTCCTTGTGACGCTTTTGGGCCTCCTCAAAGCCTCGGAACACCTGCTCCTGATACACCTGCCTGTCCAGATTCGCCTGCCTTTGATTGGCCTTTGCGAACTCTGCCTGCACCTGCCGCTGGGCATTGATGCTGCGCAGGACCTCACTCTGCAGCCGGGCGCACTGCAGCTCTCGGGGACCGGGACGTAGTTGCTCCAACAACAGCTGAGCTGCCTCAATGCGGTTTTGACGGGTTTTCTGATGCTCCAGACGCGATGCCTTGGTCTCCTGCTTCGCCAGGCGTTTGGCTTCGAGTTCCTGCTCCTCCTTCTGCTTCAGCTCCCGGGCGCATTCCTCCTCCTGGGAAATGCACAGATTGCGACCAGCAAACTTCTTGAGAAGCTCCTCGCCGCCAATACGCAGTTTCTCCTCGGCCTCGTGGCGCAGCTGCTGGAGATGCAGTTGCTCCTGTTTGGCCTGCTGGCAGGCATTGGCACGGATTCGTTGGTATCTGCTGCTGGAGATGACCACCGGTGGTCTTTGCCGGACAACGGGCTCTCGTCGCTCCTGTGGCAGCCAGGAATACTGCATTGTTAGGGGAATTGTTAGTAACTAACAGGATTTGAAGGGTCTTACAAAGAGGGAGTCTTTGGGGTTTCCATGGCTTTAGGTTTTGTTTCGACAATTAGTGGTTGTCTTGGAGTTGCGAGGGTGGTTTTAAGGGTCTTCAATTATGTGTTTATGCTTTGAATTGAATTAAATAATGTTTTTATCCTGAAGTTATTTATATACTTTCCTTCTTAAGACTTAAATATATCCAATTTACCTAATCAAAACTTATTTTGTCATTTTTTCAATTTAATTAATAGTATTTATAACCTTTTTTTTTGTGCTAATGATGGCTTTTACCGCCCAACTCGGCTTTAATCATTCCATTAAGACATCATCATGCCTTCCACTCATCATCCCCAAAAGTGTTGTAACGCAATGCCAAAACAGATATTGCCAACATTTTGAGTAGTTTATTTTAATTAATTAGTTTCGTGTGTGTGCACACACTCCGTTGGCCGACTGTCAACGCAAATGGCCGGTTGAGCTTTTGGTTTGATGGCTTAATTATGTCCAAAAGTAATGGGCAGGCCATTTGGCATAGTCGGTGCAAGTGACAGGTTTTGTGATACTGATGCTTTTGGCCATTACACTGAGCCGCAATCTATATGCCCAATCTCTAATGTGGTTAGATTTGTGGTTTTTTGGCTTCCCGGTCGAGTTGTCAGCTCATTTCCCAGTTTGTGGCCCAACCCTAAAGGGCACAACCATTTGGGGCACGCTTCATTTGGCTCGTATTGGGGCTTTAAAATTGTAGATTTAACTCAAATCGGTTTAAATAAATTTAATTTACACCTGGCTGTGAATTCCAAACCTAAGGAATATTCATTTCAATTTTGAATTGGGTCAGTGCTTCGCCTTTGTCGTGGTTGGAAAAGGGGTTTATGGCACTATATCTATAGCCACACACAAGCCCATGACGGGGCGATAAAGGGGCTTGTCGGGACCCCAACTATTTACACCGAAATCCAGGTTATATATAAGCTTTATCGGAGCGCAAGTCAAGTAAAACTTTAAGGGAAAGCAGTAAGTTCTTCAGGGGAATTAAAGAAGTAGTCTTACTAAATAATTTCCCAGCAGCAAAAATTATATTCAATGCCTTTCCCTCCCTATTGACCCTCTTTTTGTATCACTCACGATCACTTCTGGCCATTTTCTTGAGCATTTAGAGCACTTAACAGTCTTGGGAAGTGAAGTGTGGTCTATAACCTGCTCACTTACACAAGGAACACTTGGAACACAACACCTTCTCGTCAAGTACCCGATTCTTATCTAATCGAAACTTATTGGCTCCCCATAGACTTTGCCTGATACCATGTAAATATACGACTGTCCGATGCTGGTTCTACTTTGTCTTGCTGCTCAGAGACAGCCGGACATATATCACTTGATCTTCAAGTGCGAATGACAGCTCGGAGGAGGAGAGACCAGAGACCAGAGACAAGAGACAAGAGACCTAAGACAAGAGACTCGAGACCACAAGCCTTTCTCCTGACCACGGCGACTACCGTCCAGTTCGTTGCTTCCACTTGAATGACTTCATGTGCCCCCGGTCGGAAAACTTGAAAAACTTGTCTTTGTCTCCGGCAGCCAGAGGCTGGGACTTGCACTCGAGAACCCGGCAACTGGGGAGCCCGAGAATATGAAGCGAATGAAGAGCGGCGGGCCAGACTGGGCCAACAAATGAGTGCAACTGTTTTGGCCAGAAGCCGCAGTCCAGTTTACTGGAATTACCAAGAAGCAGAGACGAGAAAGCCGAACCCCTGGGACTCCTCTCAGCCTGTATATATCTGCCGCCGATATCTGCAAGTCTCTGCTCTTTCTTCTGTTGGTTAGAGCAATTAACATGCAATTAAGAGACGTTTCAATCTCCTGAAGAGCCAACAGCCATGGCCAAGACATCGTAAACACTTTTAAGCGGTGGCAGACAACAACTTTTGATGGGCCGATCGGGCTTCTTGGGAAGGTTCTAATTATAAAGTTCCGATCGTTAAGCAACACAGTGTTTCTAGCGAAAGTTTAGACAGGAAATTGATGGGATGTTTGCACACAGAAGCAGTGAGAAATAAGAGTTATAATTTTCAAACTATGGCATTAATCAGTTGGGGTTTTAAATCAAGACACACCTTTATTTTAGCTTAAATAGTAAGCTTTACAAAATTATAAGATCTATTTTTGGACATTATCATTTCGCCTTGTCATGTGTATAGAGACTTTTGATAGGCATCTTTAGACCATAGAAACATTGCCATTTCTTGTCTGTAATCTTGAGAGCCCCGATCAGATCATAACGGAGTTGGGTTGGCCTTTTGCTTTGATTTATTAACCTGTCGGTTGAGCGATTTATAAGCCGTGTCAAGGAACAATAAGTGCCAAATACTTGCGAGGCTTATGTCATCTTGAACATGTAGGAAAAAACGCCAATTTACAAATACAAAATAAGAAAAAATATATATAAAAACTGTGCTCGATTCCGAGTAAGACGCAAATTAATGTTGAGGCCTTTCAATTTCGTGGTGGGGTTAAATCAGTTGAACTCTTAATTGTGTATTTTCATTATCAATTGAGAAGCGCCCAGTTCTTTTCACTATAAACAAGCCCCGTCCATCCAATTCGGTTTAGTTCATTATAGAGAATATAGTTGGAATTGTTGATTTCATAGGGCGATATGTGTGTGACGGAGCCATGTATTAAGTTTTTCATGTCTGTTTGCCAACAAAACAACATTTCAATGTCAACTCGATCACGTTTTCAACGGCAATTTGTTGCTGGATTTTGTTTTGAATTTGATACACTCTAAAGAGCGTGGCAAATTGGCCAAAGGGGAGTGGAAAGCCTAGGTCTTACATGGGGTTTTACATTGGTTTTACACACACACTCATACACCTGATACTGTGATTGGGTAACTAGGTATTACCACTTGAGGTTGGCAGCTAGCTAGCTGAGCTATTAGTTCTTCATTTTCCCAGCCTAGACGCTGCTCATGTTTGCCCATAATCTGAGGTTAATCTGGTTGGGCTCAGTGTCATTTCAAGTGCTCGCCGATCGCTCCAAGCCGCTCCATTAATCAAGTGGGTAATGTAGCATCCAGCAGATAGTATTTCAGGTTTACAGAGATAAGTAAAGCCTTGTTTATTTAGTTTAGTAAATGGTATTTCGTAAATGCTCTATAAAACTGATAATTATCAAGGAATTGGAACCTGAAAACAATTGCTTTTTGGCCTAAACTTGAGTTTAAGCTAATAATTTAACCCTTATAATATCTCTTCTGCACAAATTCATCTGTCAAAGTGACCTCCAATCTCTATCCCATCCATTCACTGCCCAATTATGACTCATTTACAACAATGACAGCCGAAAATACTCTTGAAATTCTCTATTGACTTTGTCAATTTCAGTTTTGCCAATCGAAAGAAGCCAATTCAAAATGTCAATCAAACAATTACAGATTTCTGTAACCGAATATTCTAGCTCACGGATTGATTACACAAACAAATATTCCACACACAGCGCAGATTCTTTACGATTCTGACCAATAAAAATCCGAAATCAATCAATCAAAAGGCATTAAAAACTTTATTTTGAGATACCAGAAGAAAAAAACGAATAGAAACCAAGTCAAACGACTCGATGGCGGCGGGGCCAATCACACGCTCTATTTACAGCCAAATTAAAAATTCAGAAACTACAAAAACATAGACCGAACGAGAAGAAAGAAAAACGATAAAACTGGTACAAATATTGGTCAAAATATTTACCAGCCACGCCCAGGGAGTGAGAAATTAATGATTAATGATCAACGCGGCACAGAACGGAGCCGAGAAAGTGGCTTAAACGCCGCAATAAACGGTATTAGATCGAAGGGAAAATTATATCTTACACACATTATTGAACACTCTTTGAAAAAACCACAAGGGTGAGGGGAAATGGAGATTTAAATGCACTGGAAAAAGTTTGTTCTAATAAAATTAAAGGGGTTTTTTAAAGGTTTAAAGGTAAAGATTAAAATTAAATCCAATTCTTGTAATAAGAGAATAAATAACAAAGAATTAGGCCCAGTTTGAAATCTTTAAAATAAGAAATGAAGCTTAGAAATATCTTCTTTGAAAATGAAAATTTTTTTGAAACTGATCTCAGATTGTGTGGCATCCACTCCAAGTGGCGCCCACTCGCTGTAGCCCCTTCCTCATTTGGTATGCAGCTCATCGCTGCCTTCCCAGATAGCCATCGATGGCGTCGCGTAACGCGCCAGACAAATGCTGAAAACTTGTCAATCCCTGGAGGGGGGGATCTTGGGTTCCCAGTTGTGGGTAATTTATGTAGATTTATGCCCAATCCAGTTGAGAGAAATATCTTATAATTTGTTACCAACTTCTGCAGCTCAACTCTCTGGCACTCTTGACCCATTAGCATAATGGACAAAATGCTGGCCAGAAGGAGCAATAACCAGAAATAGCCGCAGAATCTGCGTTAAAAGTAGCAACAAATGCCGCTAATGATGTGCTAATGTCGCCAACAATATTTGACAACCAAAACAGAAATATTGTTTTTACAAATTATGGAAGCTGTGCCACGGGGCTCTTTCCAAAAAAAATATAAGCATGGCATAAATAATAGAGATTAATATCAGATAGTATTAATGGGAAGTAGCTACCTAACTATGTATTTTTAGCAATAAAATTATAAAACAAAGTTTAGTCAGAATATGTTTTGCTTTCCCAGAAAGAATATACAAGATCTAAGATCGCAGAACGAGCACAATTTCGTGCAAATATTGACAAATTCATTTTATTTGCCATTCATTTTCATGTTCCCGTGAATTTAGCATAACCGAAAATTCATTTTAGCACTTTAGCAACTTTTATAAACGATTAAGATGGCATTCAAAATTAGCAAGTCAAATTTTATCCAAGATTTATTGCCAAACAGAAGGCATAGGAACAGTTCCAATATATTATATATATATTCCAATATATATACTACCCTTTAGTTAAATTCTTTCCCAACTTGTGGGTATATTTCTCAACTGAATTAATACGTTTTCGATGAAAATGAGAAATTAATTTGAGCGGCTTGTTTGGTTCGTTTCTTTTTTTTTTCTCTCACTCCCAAAGAAATTCGAATCCCAAATTAGCCACTTAATTTCGTTTAATTAATTTCAATCTAATTTTTAAGCCCAAAGGGGAAATCAAAACAAAAGCCGACCGACCGACTAGTTGGCCAGATACAAAATGAGTATTTTGGCCAGATTATATTTCATCTGCATAATTATGCATTTTAGTCAAAGTGATTATGCCTTAAACTAATGATCCAAGGTCGATCCGGTGTTGAAGTCTTTTGTTAATGCAAAGTTTATCCAAATCGATTGATAACGACGTGGAATGTTTTGGTTTTCTTAGAGAAATGCCTTTAAAATAGATTTAAAACTGCAGATATCAGTTGTTTGTGGAACGAAATAGCTTGAGTTTCTATTTTGCGTTACTAAACTGATTTTAATGGAAAGGTTTTACATTTATAAATATATTCGTGAAATTTAATACTCTTGACTAAAATTAAATAACAATATTAGCTTTTTCTTGGAAAGGAAAATTTGCTTCATTCTTATTTATTAAAGTATCTTTTAATTTTAGTCTAAAACTAAGGGAAAAGAATCGTTTTCGAACCTATAAACTACATATATTCTTTAACAGCATTAACAGGCGATAAATTTGTACATCATTGAAATTGGAAAATTAAAAAAAAATACAATTACATTATATAAAATAACATCACCATAAATACTTTATAGATAACCACTTTCCCAGGAAGTGAGTAAAAGATTTATAACCTTTTCTCACCTGCTCTTCATTTACACCACGCACCCGCATTATTTAGGCAATTAAAGCTTAACAAATTGCCCAATTCATATAGGCTATGGCATATATATATATATATGTTTAAAGCCAAAGCAAAGGCAATGCACTAAATCTTTGGTAACTCGAATCGCCGGGCTAAATGCAACCTACAAGCCCGCATTAGCCGGGCGACTGATCGATGGTCGCTGCCAATTATGGACAGTGATCTCTGGACCGCGGCCACAACTCCCAAATACGATACGATACGACCACGACGACCCACAAAACCCGAAGACTCGCAGACTGTTTGTCAAAAATGTCTCATGAATGGAACGTGAATGAATGATCGAGTGAATGAATCAGCTGTGAATGCAGCTGGGGCGTATTGGAAATGAATGAATCTATCGGGTAGACGACGACGACTACGACGAGGTGGCCAACTTGTCTGGGCCGATTTTTTCTCTTTTTAAGGTGCGTGGGCTTCCCCCAAAAAAAAATTGCAAGAAAAACAAGAAAAACGAGCAAAAATTGTTTACAAGTACGTCGAAATCCCGCGGCATTGACTTGGGCGCTTGTCTGGGGGCTAGACACTCGACGTCTTCCACAATGAAATTGTCACTTTTCATTTGGTTTTCGTTTTGGTTTTGGTTTTTGAACTACTGCCCACGTTACAGCGGAAGTGCCATTTGATTTATTCGCATTTGGGTGATTTTATTTGCTGTGTACTGGCTGCGTGTGTGTGTGTTTGTGTGTATTGGCAAATTTCCGGCCGGCTTGACACACATTTGCATGTGTCGCACAAATTTTTAAGTGCCATAAATATTCATTTACCGCCGTCACACATTTGATTTTGGCATCGACTAATGGAGACATTTCACTCGCCGCTCGATCACTTCAAGATGATGATGGTGTATCTTATAGCAAACACATGGCCCGAACTTGTTGCCTTTCCAGGAAACTGGGTCAATGCTAAATGTTAGATAAAAGGAATGAACAACCAAGGGAAGCGAAGAAGTAGAGACAAGAAAGCATACTTAAAGACAAGCCATATTTGGTTAAAAGAAATAAATTATTTGTGAATCTTTTATGGGATTTTTTAAAGATGAAAAGCAAATATAATATAGCAATAAAAAAATATAAATAGGTACTTGTTAACCTATATTTAAGCTTTGAAATTCCCTTAAGAAATATTTTTAAATGTGTCATAATTTTTCTAAGATTAATATCGATTAAAAATTGAGTTACCTTTTATAGGCCAGATGAATACCTAAAATTCACTACTTATTATACCAATTATTTTGTCCAGCTTTAAATTAAGTGAAATAAAATTAAATTATTTTATTATAAAGCTTCCAAGAAAAACCCTTTCCAACTTATTCTTCCTGCGGCTTTAAAGCCATTCCAATAATATCTTCTCTTTAACACCTTTTTCCATCTTGTGCCCAGTTTTTAGTTTTTTTAGTGGATTTTCCCTACAAAATGAGCGATGCACTTCTGCTCGCCGTCCAGTTGGTTGACTGGCAACGCCTCGTTTTTCCTTCGCCAATATTTTCCCGGAGGCCTCGGGCTGCGCTTAGGTAACTCTTCTCGGCCCAGTCAACTCACGACTTCACGAACTGCAGCTGGAGAGCGCATCAAAGTGCAGAATCTCACGAAATTTGCCATTCGAGCGGCCATTTGGGTTATTTATGGTTGCCGATTTGTTTGCGACTCATTTAACCGGACAGCTCTCGCGGTTTTATGACACATTTAACAGTTCGTTTCTGGGTTTTAGTTTGGCTTTACTTTCAAAAAAAGCTTAAGAAAAGTTGTGGAAACCAAAAGCCAAAAGAGAAACATCCAATTTCGCGCTTAATTTGATTTGTTTTGTTTTATTTTGTTTGGTTTTTCTTCTTACCTGCCTACCGTTTTGCCTTTCTTATTATGCTTACCTTTCTTTTCTCGACTTTAGTTTTGTTTTCATTACTTTTGTCGCCACTTGAAGGCAGTGCGTTCTATTTTAAAAATGGAAATGGTTCAAAGAAATGGACTGAGACTTTTAACTACTTAATTTAGATTTAGGGGAAATTACGATATACATTTTTGAATTAATTTCAATTGAATTTTTCTTTAAACCCACCTTTACCCATTTAAAATTTTTCACCCTTACCAAAAAAAATTGCTTGCATTTATTGACACAACACTCACTTATATTTTTGCATACAAAAAACTTCCTCGGAATAATGTAAATTTTAGTTACCAGGAATACCGGTATAATTATATATCGCTTCGCTTCACTTCCGATTCGTTGTCGGGAAGCTGACTCATCTCATTCAGAGATCCGACGATGACAAACACAAACCACACAGAGATACTTTACCAACAATGCCAACCATGACCCACGCAAAATATGCACCACAAAGGGAGCTAAAAAACAAGAAATCGTGTAATAAAATATGTTATAAAAAATATATATGCAACACAAAACTTTCAACCCACGCAGTGAACTTGAAAATGTTTTATCGAAACAAAGCCCTTCAAAACCATCAAATATAAAACATGAAAATTATGTTAAAAAGCAATTAAACATTTACAAAACAAAACACAATAAAAATATTCAAAGTCAAAGCAATTTAGTGAAAATGTTGTTAAAACTGTGAACAATGGAAAACCGCAGGAGTGGAAAGAAAAGGTTCCATGTCACCGGAGATCGATTTAAAATGCGCTTGAAAAAATATTTGTCAAAACAAGAAATTTATGATATAGAATATATTAAAGCTTTAAATAATTCCAACAAGAAATTGAACAAAGAAAACACAATTATATAATTAAAAATTATAAATTAAATCAGATGAAAATATTAAAAAATATTTACTTGTAAAGGCTAAAAGCTTAGAAATTATTTAAAAACCTTATAACATAGGAGTTTGTTTCCTTCAAGATTTTTCGGAAATGAAAACAGGAAATGGATCTTTCTAAATACCTAAAACTCTAGTTATTTTTCGGCACTTTAAGTCAGTATTTATGGCTAGTGTGTGGGCTTGTTTCTGGCTTTTTGCTAAAATCTAATTGGAGCTGCAAAAAGCCGTCCGCTGTGGTTGCCACTGTGGTGGCCAGTGGCCAGTGGTGCTGGGTGTTTTTTCTCCGGTGGCAACTGGCGACTGGTAAATGGTCCATGGTCCGTTGGCTGCGCACTTCAGGCATGAATTGATTTGGTCTGGGCTCGGGTCCAGTCGTCTGTCAATCAATTGTAATGAATACGCATTTTTCTATGTTGGCTCTCGGCGGGAGCGTAATCCCCTCTCTTCTACCCCCCTTAACCCACCTCCATGGTTAACCCGCTGGGTCAAAAACGTTTCTCCGCTTAACCCTGAGCTGTCCAATCGATGTAGGAACCCCCCATTTAGAATAGCCCTGACCTGCCCTGCGCAAAACAGTTAAAATCATTTGAAATACTTTTGAATGCAATTAGAGTTTCTATAAATAAACTGGACAAGTGGTAGAAATAATACAAACAAATAGGTTTTGTAGTAAAAAATAATGGTATTTAAGTTAATTTAATGGAAGTGAATGCAATTTAATGAATAAGTCTTATTATATTATATGTTTTTTATGGTTATTATTCATGTATTATATATTTTATGATTTGCGATTTTTAATAATATAAATGGAAATAAATAAGCTTTTTAAATGTGTTCATACTTTTAAATATTCCATTGAACCTTTTGTAGTTTTTCTTTAAGTTTGATTTTTCTTTATATATATTGTAAGATTTCTTTAAATCTTTCTTTAAATACAAATTAAACGTATTTACCATGCATTTTTATTTTTAAATTCTTTAGGTTTTTCTTTTACTAATTTTCACTGCTTAAGCACTCCCTTTTATTAGCCTTTTGTTTATATAATTTCCCTTCACTTCAAAATATTTAATATCTCCTTTATCGATTCTTTTTATAAAGCGTGGCTTTTGTTTATGACCTTTTTGGGGGAAGAACAAGATCAGCTCGTGCCCTTTGTTTTGGTTAAACCTATTTTAATGGCTCATAAAATCAGAAACGAGTTTCTCAGATATTGCTCAGATATCCATCGCTGAGATTAGATAAAGGGCTTTGTTGTTAACCTTTCAGATATGAAATCATCTTTTACAATATCTACTAACAGAAATATTTGACTTACGAAAGAAGCCACAAATAAACCTAAGCTTAAAAACTAAAGAAGTTAATTTACTTTGTTGTCTGAAACACAATGAATTCTCAATTACTTTAACTTGTATAATTTTCTCATTAAAAATATAATAATTATGGTCATGATTACAGGGTTTATATTTTCCTTTTGACTTTTATAGAAAGATTCCCACATTCTTGTCTCTCTGAGAACCAATTTACCACTTATGCACTTACAAATTCAAATTCAAATTTGCGGCTAACTCGCCACAAACTGCGGGTCGGGTCTCATCACTCCGCATTCCATTGGCATTTCGCTGGGAAATGTTTCGGGAAAACCGCAAATTGAATTAGGCCCGCGTTGGGTATTAAGAAAATAATTCGCAAAGAAATTACATAAAGGAAAACAAGTGCCAGCACTGGCGCACAGACAGATGCAGACACGCAGATTCGCCCACACACCGACTACTACTTATATATATAGCGGTACGATCCGCGCGGTTTGCCAATTTAGCAGAAATAAAACGCCCACATGGGACGTGGCAACTTGGAAGCTTATTTGAGGGGGCAAACCGGCAAGCCGCAACTAACATTCATTAAACCCTCGAGAGAGAGAGAGAGGCAGGAAAATGCGGCGGAAAATTCAAATCAATTTAGTGCAGACCGCAGCTCGCAGTTGCAATGAAAATAAATCCAATGAACGGCAAAATTGTGCCGCGCATGCGTAAAAAACAAAAAGGAAAACTCAAAGGGATGACCCGGTATAATTTAGCAATTTAGATTTAGAATTTACAATTGTGGCATTTCCAACTAGATCTTTATGAGAGCATTGAACTCTTCTACAGGCTCTATAAATCAGCTTCTTCTCCCTCTCATTTTGGCCATAATTTATGAGGCAAGAATTACAAAATTGCATCCACGCAATTAATTTGTTTAAAGTCCATGAAATTAAAGTATATTTCCACGCTCCACAGAACAAGGTGCGTGTCTAGGCCTGAGACATGATTATAAAAATGTAAATGTTGTACACGAGTAAAGCTATCTCTTGGGAAAACCCACACTCTGCATCAGATAAAGACTTTTCTTTGGCAGCTGTTTCCCCAAGGAAGCCTAGAAAGAGCCAGGAATTACAGGAAGTAATCAATTTTAGCAGGAATCGTTTGCTTAATTTATACACTTATTATCTATAAAATTGTAAAATCTACAATATCTTTGGAAATTTCCTTAACATGCCTCCCTCCATCGATAACCCCGAAACCTCTTCCATGTCCAAAGCCCACACACAAAATTGTAACCTGGGTGGACTCTGGCAGGCAACAAATCATCATGTCCAGCAGGTGACTTGACTTGGACTCGACGATAACACTTCGATCGATTGCATAAGCAATGTCAGTTGGCCAGACATTCATTCCGTTTTTGGCCTAGCCAAGATGCATCGCTCTTGGCCAAAAGGCAGACCAAGTGGAAGACGGCATCGCGATTCCTGTTCGTTGGTTTCGAGAGTGGGATACAAATACGACAACCGCCAACGAGAACCACGTCCGGTCGGCTGGCTGGCTGGCTAAAGTGGATTACAAGCGCAACTTATACTTCAACTTCCATTTCCATAGTCACAGCCACAGCCAACAACCATTCATGCCCACTTGACAAAAATATATACAAAAAAAAACTGGAAAGAATGCTAACGTAATTTAAGTCGACTCTAAGATACTCATTAAACAGAATTTAAAGGGTTTTAAATAAAAGAAAGACTCTGAATTTAAGCGGGAAAAATATGTAATTTTATTTTACCTTAAAGATATTTTCTTGTAATATAAAATACCCTTTCCTTTAACTCTAATTCTACTGGTAATGAAAACTGTCGAGCTTCTCGCTTGCTTATTTATTGCAAATCAAAAAACCGCAGTTTGATTTTTTCGCCGCTTTTTTCTGCATTTTGCCGCGTGGGCCGTCACAGCTGCCAGTCTCTGGAGTGGAAAGGAATCAACGAGGAGGCCCAACCCACATGGACATATCTTTGAACTTCACTGCAGTCCCGGAGTCAGCGTCGAACGAGGACATGGATGTGGATGTGTATGTGGATTCGGATGTGAGTGTAATTGTGGAGGACTGCTGACCGCAAGAGTGTGTGACCCCTGGCAGCACATGGCACCATTTATGAACAACTGTTTCGCCAACAAGTGTGCCCCGTCGTCTGACATTTGTTAGGCCGCAGACAAAAGCCAATTTGCATACTGCACAAAATGTCAACTGTGTGGCACAGCAATTGTCGATGGCATGCGCAGGCGCAACAGCAGCAGAAGCAGCAGCAAAAATGCAGCAGATGCCACAGAAGCGAGGGAAACCCCATTTTTCAGGGGTGGCTGAATGCATGTTGGGGTTGCAAGTTGCCAGTTAAATGGACTGCAACTGACGTCCCTTAAATTGCACATCTAATTGGGGTAGACGGAATGCAAAAACAACGGATGACACAAACAAATTTTGCTAATAAATTTGAACTATAAAAAAAGAGGGGAACCGTTGCTCTTCTAGCATGTGCCACAAAAGAGTGAGTTTTAAATATAAAAACAAATAAGGAATGTCTAGGTAACTCTAGGTTGGAAAATACAGCTTTTAAGAAAGTGTGAGATATATTTTATAGATAGTTTTGTAAGCTTTAGAAGAAAGTTTATGTCGGATCCATAGAATTTTTATAATTAAAAAGAAGTAATATAAATTTAATACTTTTTCTCCTTCTCTCATTTGAAAACAGCAAGCTTATTAATCAATAAATTACATTTTAGCTTCCTTTTTACACAAAAAAATAAACCCCATTGCCTAAACAACTTCCCATGAAGACCTAAATTTGGTTTCCGATTCTCCCCAATCTCAATCAACTGTCAGCACTTTTGTGCACTTAAAATTGTGTAAACAACCGCGAATAAAAGCCAATGCCAGCGAAATTGCTGACGATTGGTGGCAGGCATTTTACATAATATTGACACAGAAAGACAAAGTGCTAATAGAAATAATAAACCAGGCAGGCAGGCGGAGCAGATTAAATCAATTACGACTCCGATTGGTGCAGTCGAGAAAAGAATTCCGCTGATTGGATTAAATGGTCAGCAGCCGGAGGAGAAGCAGGTGATGCTGGAGCTGCTCCAAACCCCAAAAAATTCAGGCTCTTTTTGCTGACACTGAGATTGGGTCCAAAGACAATTGACAGTTGCACAAACGAGATTTAATTGACAGAGTCAATTTATGCAAACGTTGGCCATAAAACAAGTGCAACGAGATTTGTGTATTTTCGATTTAAATTTGTAACCGCTTTTTGTTGGCCGATCGGTCGGTTTAGAAGTGGAAAATGCAGCAGGCCTTAAAGGGGCACCGAAACTAATGGCATTTGTTATTATCAATATTCAGCTCGTTAAAATTGTTTGAAAATTGTGGAGGCGATTAAATGATATTTATAGTAAACTCAATTGGGCATTTGTGATACCTCAAAAATGCACATATATTCCCTGAATAAAGGTTATACTCTCTCACTCTCCAACTAACAATAATACCTGAAATTATAAATAAACGCTTGGTAACACCTGCTTGTGGAACCCCTTTTTGAAGGGCTTCTTGTAATTTTATCATTACCATTTCGAAACGCTTTAAGCTGTTCAGTTTTTTTGCGTATATATCCCTCCCAACCTGTTTGCAGACCCTTTTCTTAACTTAACTCTTATGTGTCGCCATCTCCTTTTGCAGATCTCCAGTCCATCCGACGACTCCTGGAGCACGATGCCAGTGGCTCCGTGTGCCCCTCCTGCCGCATCTCCTTCGACAAGGGCAAGAGACGGAAACTGATCGACACCTGCGGCCACGAGCGCTGCTATTCCTGCATGTTCCGCAACGACCAGTGTCCCATGTGCATGAACAGTTCGCTGAAAGGTGAGTACAAGCTCCTCCGAGCTCCAAGCCCTCCGACACATATAGGCATATCGAAAGCAAGCAGATACATACGTACAGATGTGTGTATCTCAGCGCTCTTTTTGGCATATCTCTCGGATATGCTTTAAAATATTCTGTTACATGTTGAGTGCAAAATGCCACAGAAATTGTTTGGCAGCCATAAAAAGGTTGGGTGCTTTGTATTTTTGTGCAGCGGGAATGCAGTAACAAATGGATTTTTAAGTGGGGTTTCAAAAGGAAATCGAAGTTTATAGGAGAAAAATATATAAAGATATTTTAATTATAAAAAAAATCCTTTGAAATATATGTTCTTTAAAAATAATTTATCCTGCTGTACTAAAAATATATTTATATATCCCTGTATTTATCACAAATTCTTTATATATATTTAAAATATTTTTTGCCAACGTTGGCATAAATATAAAACCCACAGGCACTTGTCTTCTGCCATTCAAATAGCGGTTCAAGTTGCAAATGCCGCACAGTCGGGTTACCTGATCGTGTGATACCTGGGACTCACCTCATTTTATTTTTTCTTTCTGGTAATATTAATATTCAAATTGTGTACAAATTGCTTGGCATGCAGAGTTCGTATTGTCGGTTAACTTCATAAAAACCAGAAGCCCACGGGACAAAGCCAGCTACTCCCACTGGCTACATGCCCATGAAAACCGAAAGTTATGTCCGTATTATTGGCCAAGTGATGACACGATTCCGTAGGCCCAGCCACTGGATTTATTAGCTGCCGATTGTACACGATCGTGTCACCTGCTTTAAGTCTTCTCCGGTGAGAATTTACGATCTGGCCAGCGACATCCAACTTCCAACTGCTGCCTCGTTATTTATGATCAGGGCTCTGCTTTATTTGCATACCTAATTAAGTGATACAGTTCGTGGAATGGAAATTGCCTCAACCAGTTGTGGTTACGGTATTTAGATGGGATAATTATGTGAGACATTGCTGAGTGAGATGCACTTGAACAAAATGTGGATATTACAACTTGTGACAATAAAATGGATTGATTTAAAAGAAGAAAGCTAAAGAAATTCATTGAAATTTATTATAATTAAAGAGATTATTGTGACTTTGATATGCAATTCTTATATTTTGATGTTATTCCTTAAGGAAAACCAGGCAGTAACTTTTTCCCAGCCACAACTCAATAAATATTCACGACTTGTGTGACTTCTTGACCCACATCCGTCATCTTTGACCCACTGGCTATGGCGGGAAAGCCTCTTTCCTAAGGGCCACACATGTGTGCCACTTTTCACCTAGCATTTTTTGCAACACTCTCACACACACACATACATATAGTTTATGTAGTATTTCCACAATTAAACTTTGCATTTGCATTTTCCCCCGAGTGCGTTTGTGCAAACACTTCTTGACTTGATTACTAACATCGTTTTGCATCTGTTCCCCGCTCTTTTTTTTTTTATTCGCAGATGTTGATGGCGCCAACGCTCAGGGCTATGACACCGGGATCGGTGGATCCACCTCGACAATTGTGAGTCCGCTGGGATCGCCGCAGCCGCAGCTCAGGTCGCATGCGCAGCGGAACGCGGCACTGGCGCGCTATATGCAGGTGAGTGCGTACTGCAAGATACTTGTACTGCAAGATGCGAAATACTTGTAGTCAGCAGATAGTGATGGGGAATAAAGGAAACTGTGTTCAAATTTATTATTAAATTAAGGTATACTTTAACTCCTTAAAGACACCAAAGTTATCTCAAATATTGCTACTTTTAGGCAGTTTCTAAAACCATTCAATTGACTTGCTACCCTTCTTTACACTTCTTAAATATTCATTGTGTACCTAGATATTTATCTTGCAAATACACAACAAAAGTACCTTTTTCATAAGTATCATCATGACACTGTGCAGCGATGGTAGATGAAGGGGCATCTCAGCATCGGCGTCGTCTTTAGTGTGTTTACTTTAATGGCCTCTTGATTATGCTGCCACTAGAGAGATGAGGAGGAGGAGAGGCCATCAAAGAAATGGAAAAACTGAGGGGGGGAAAGGGAAATGAAAAGCCAAAGAAATCAACGCAGAAGAATGGAAAAGAGAAAGAAATCTCTTTTGTAACTGGCGGTGCAGAGACTTTTGTTATACATCTCATCGACTCCCATTTCCGCTCATCTTTCTAAGCGCCTCTTTTGTCGCCCATTTGGGGTTATCATCAGCGCCACTTTGACACATTTTCCAAAGAGGAACAGTTCAGGAAAACTGTGGGCGAAGCACCTTCCTTGGTTAAAGCCCATGAATGATCGTAAAACGGTTTAATTTGCTTTTAATCAAGCCATCAAAGAGTGTTAACCGATTTGTTCAATGCGGTTCTAAGCAGCCATAAAAAGCATATCCGTTATTTTCTGGGTGGTTCTTGAAAGCTTTTTACGGATTATCTGTTAAGCTAATATGGACACTAAAAATATACAGTATAAAAAAAAGAAAGGAGACTTTAAAAAAGGCTACAAATCCTTTCAAGCAAAGATATATGTTTAGGTTTTAACTTCCCAACTTTTACCTAGATTTTCCCAATTTCCATACCTCTTAAATCACTCAAATCAATCAGCGGAAAATCTACAAAACAATTACAACCAACGCTGCTTTTCACTTAATTAAATTCGATTTAACTCCGACAATAATGACAATAGCTCTTCCCACTGAACCCCATCACCGGTTCATCAGTAAATCAGCAAACAGCCAAGAGTTGTATCAGAGATCAGAGGCAGCTTCCTCCTTCGAATCTTTTTCGTTGGGATCATAGCCGTCCGACTGTCAGCAAATGTCACTTTAAATACGCCAAAACGGCGCAAAAGTTTCAATTGTCGGGCGCCGCTGGGATCGGATTCTGGAGGAGGATCGGTTGGTGGTTTCGGAACGGAGGGGGAAGAGATTGCCGGTGCCAGATAGCTTGTCTGCTTGGCAGGATGCAGTTGCAGTAGATACTCGAGCCAGCCAGCCAACCAGCCAGCCAGCAGTCGTATCTCATATCTGCGCCCGTGTATCTCAAAGCGACTGTCAAATGGTTAAACTGACAGTTTGTTTTTCCAACGCTCGCCGAAGAGCGAAGAGCAGCCAGAAGTCTCGATGGAGGAGCAGCTGCTGTGGGCCAGCAACTGGAGATATTCGAACAGAGATGGGCGATGGTAGATGGGAGATGGAGAGATGGAGATGGCCACGGCAGTGGCAGGAAACTGGGTCACCCAGGCGGCTGGCCGTCGCCCCGGGGCTACCGGCCACTACGTCCAGTGTCTTCTGCTTTCTAAGCCAGGCCAAGAGACTTACTCTGCACGCAGAAAAATATTAAAAGTAACATTTTGAATTAGAGTTCTTACTTTTTTATTAGGTTACCTTAAAAATATAAATCATATTCTGATTCTAGTTGATTTTCTCAGTGTTCTCTTTTTGTTTACTTCACTTTACTTTATTTAAAAACAATTCGCAATTTTCTGAAGTATTTATTTCTTAGCGATTCTCAATTGATTCCAAGTCTGCGTCTGGGTCTGAGCATCGGTTTCAGTTTTCGGTTGCAAACTGGCTGCTTGAATTTGGATTTGGATTTGGGGGTTGTATTTTCAGTCCGATCTCTGACACGTGACATGGGATTTCACTTAAGACTTTAATACCCGCGCATAAGCAAACATAAACGTGCCAAGTCGCCCGGACACATGACATGGACATGAATGTAAATTTCGGCCGCGGACTCTGATCCGACAGTCAAAAAGGACGGGCTAGGCGAACAATGCTCCCCCTCGAAGTTCGAAAGAGAAAGATTTGCCGGGAGAGATCTCAAATCCGACGTGTAAATTGATTTCTAATTATTGTCATATTTTGGAGACCAAAACAAGTGATTTGAAATTACTTAAGAAAGTTGCAAAGTTTCAAAGAGAAAGGCCAGCAAAAGGAAAGGTGTTTAGTCAAACAAAATTGATATATAATTCTGTATCAACTTAAAAAATCCAGAAAACATTTACATTTTTATATAATTGGCTAAATAAAGTGCTTTTAGTTAAGACAAAACCATTTAAATATTTATTTTCCTTAACAAAGATAAGTTTTTTTAGGCTTCTTCCCAGATAGCTCCAAGTAAACAAAGCCCCCATTTGTTTCTCAACCAATTTGCCTGATTTAATCAACCATCTCAATGGACCCCAACTGAAGAACCCCGACAGACAAGGCCATATAACACCATATCGCCATCGATCGTAAAATCATAAAATCTTCGACACCTAAGTGCCATTAAGACGATGCCTTTGAAAATGCCACCAAAGAAATGCCAAAGAAAGAAAGTTTCCTTTTACAATCGCGCCTGATTAATATGACGACTCGTTGCGATTCGATTTGATTTGATTTTGAGATGAGTCCAGATGCGCCGGAAAAACTGGCTCAATGGCCGGCAATTGAAGTGAATTGACTTTATGGCCACGCCGCCTGAGTGGCTGTCTCTGTGTCTCTGCCTTTTTGGCCAGCGACAATTGGAGCGGCGAAGTTGCCTTGATTTTCCATTTCTCCGATCGCGATCGATATATATTAGGTATATATATATGGACATGGCTGTGTGTCGGAAGTGTGTCAGTTATCCATAGCCGTTGGTTGTCTCTGGTAGCCAACGAGCACTTTACATAACTATCCATCTGAGACAGACCAGAAGTCGTTTAGCCAGGAGACGAGAGGGAGTGAGGTGTGTGTCTGGGGGCCGAGAACTGGCATTAGATTAAGTGGCGGCTGGCCCCGTGGTCTGTGTCTAATTATCGTTTGGAAATCATGTTACAAGCAGACCGAAAAGAGACACAATTGTGGTCAATTGAATAGGAATAATAGGTATATAGAAAAAGCCTAAAATCGAAGCTTTTTAAAAGGTTAAAAATTATTAAACAACTATATTAAAGGTTTTATTTTTGTTTATGTTTATTAATACACTAAATTAGGTGGCTATTTTCTTGTACAAATTTAAAACTTGCTCATTATATGCTTACAAAAACTTGGTTTTAGTAAATTTATATCGTAAAGAATCCCACAATTTCAACCACATTTGTATCTTAAAGTCCAAGCCACCATCAATGCTTGTGATTGACATGCACAGGCGACAAATCAACTTGGAAAATGCCTGTGATTCAAATGCGAAATAGTTTGCATTAAAAGCGCCAAATAAAGCCGAGTCGCGAGCGCGTTTTCCGAGCTGCCATTAGTTGCAAAGGAAAAACGAGCAAAGCGCGATTTTATCTCACATGCAATTTATTTTTCCTTTTGGTCTGTGCCCCTCGTCTAATTGTCCATTGCTGGCAACAAATATGGCGTTAATTATCCACAATTTCGATAGCATCACGTATTAATGATTAGCAAAAGCCAAAAAACAAAAATCAATCAATCAAATGGAGCGCACCTTGGTTACTGTATCTTTTACTTTGCGGAATGTCAAACATTGTAATTGGTATTCGATTGGATGGCTGCTTGCCGTGTATCATTAGCTCTGCTTGTTTCAGCTGCTGCTGCTGCTGCTGCTTCGATTTCGCAAAAGATTTATGTTTTTACCTGGCCAGCTATAGTGCGACACCTGCCTGAATCGTGGCAGTTTGCAGGTCTCAGCTCACATCGCGTATCTCGAAATGATTCCGATTGTGAGACACATCTCGGGGTTTCTTTATTGTCGTTTTCCCTGCCCCGCTGTGCAATTATTCATTACTGATCGCGGTGACATGGGCCGTGATTTAGCAACGAGAGTGCGAATATTCATGGCTTCGAGTTGGTTTGAAGGTGTGACCCAGGAAATCGCATGGAAACCTCTGTATTCACGATCAATATCAGTGGAGGTGAGATAAGCTGTATCTTTGCTGACTTGGTTTGAGTTTTTTAAATGAATAAGAAAACTTAGTAATTAATATTTTTGTATGAATAAACAAGTAAGAGGATTCGTTTCGTATTAAAGAATTATACAATTCTGGAATGTTTATACGGAAGCATGTTACTTTTATTATTTTGATAAGTATCTATGATGCTTACTTATAAAAATATATTTTTCAAGTTTCTTTCTTTTTTCTGTTAAAGTTTTTCAGTACTTTATTCAATCAATAATCTTTTTTTATTAATTATAATTTTATTTTAAAGTAAATGTATAGCAAAAATCTTTTTTACGGGTTTTACAAGCCTTAAGAATTGACAATATTTGAAGTTAGTTTCTTCAAGGTTTCAAAGTTTATACAGTATGTCAAAAAAACACTTTACACACTGAAAATTAACTTTATTTTTTGACTTTGCTTACAAAATTATATTCCCTTTAAATGTAATTAAACATATCTTAACAATTCATTTTTAAAATCAATTTATTTAATTTATTTTCACTATAAATTTAATATGCTTTATTAGAATCATAGCATTAATGAACTCCCCTTTTGAGCCTCCATTTTGACTTTCGCTCATTTAACAATCATTCGCTTAATTACCGACTCAACAATGACTGCAATCAGGCTTAAATGCACATTGAAAATAGCCATAGCCAACATATCATTAGCCATCATAATCCGATGTCGAACAAGCGACTGATTATTGCAACAAAGCCACAAAACGCGCGCGCGCCATTGAACTTTTGGGCGCGACTTGCGGGCGATAAAAACCGCTCGCGCGTCAAGCACCATGAAAGCGCCACCTGTCGGTCATTTCAGCGGAAAGAGCCCTCTTATTAAGAGTCCGACAATTTATCAATTTTCTTAAATTCTTGAATCGAAATTGGAGTGTAATTAAAGCTGTCACGAAGGAGAATGCCTAGAACTGCAGTCGGGATATCGCCCAGGGGGCCGCCATGCAAAGGCCACCACGGTATACAAGTCGCTAATTGGCTGCTACTGGAAATAGAAAAAAACAACTTACCTGTATTTATGTCTGCTGGCCACATTTGCATGCGAAATGCAAATGAGTCAAAGGCTTAACAGCTTTTCTCGAGTTAGTTGTGGGCCGCTAATAAACGTAAATTGTTGAAATTGTTCAATAAATGCCGCGAAATATGTTCATTAGCCGCCTCTTTGACATTTATATGTGGCTTGGACTAAACGGGGGCGTGGAAGGGGTCACCAGGGGGTCAATATATCTCCAGGGAAAATGTATTTTTAAATAGTAAACTTAGCCATTTACCAGCAAATATTTTAGGTTGAAAATTGCTACTCAAAATATCCTTAAAAAATACTTATTATTTGTGAAGATATAAAATTCACACAATTTTTGTGGTGTAGATAAATATTCAATTTATTTATTCAAGCGAATTATCAATTATTAAAATCTTCATTATAAAATATAAATCATACCCTTTTTATTGCCCTAAAAAATCGATACATAAATTATAAAAATCGGATTAATTTATTATTCAGCTACAAGCTGGATAAGCCATTTCGCAAGTTAGTTATTAAAACTGGATTGAAGGTAAATACCTACCCGCCATTTGCCAGTTTAAATTAATGGCAAATAATAATTTATAAACCAATTCTGATAAAAAATCCATAGCCATGTCATAAACACACCCACATCATTACCTCAGCTTGGACTTGGAATTAAAATCAAAATAAACTAAAAACCCATATAAGCGAACTGCCCACATCCAGCCACAGATTGCAGAAATATAAAACAAATTACACGGCTTATCTTTATTGGCCCAAATTTCAATTTGCCAACAAGTAAATTAAGGCCCTGCCACGGCGAGCAATTAGCGATTAAAACAAAAGCCAAAATATCCACATTTCGCAGCCATGATAAATGGAAAGAAAGTGGCTTTCGGATCGGACTTGGACGTCTTCCCATCCCCCCAAAAAAAGCGAGAATAAAGAAAGACGAGACCTGGACATCAACGGTTGGCTTGTCAGCAGAAATATGAGCTACATTGTGGCGTACCAGAGATGTCGGTCTGCCCGGCACAATAAATGCGAAATATATAAAACATACATGTATCCAAATTAATCATTAAGTCGGGCGAAGAAAGGCCAAGCGGATAAAAAACACACCTACAGAGGTGTAGTCGAACCCATCTCAAAGCGGAACCCAAGGGAAGGGCCCCGGCTTTTGACTGAAATTAATTTGGCCAAAGGGGCTGTGCGAAAAAGTGATAAAACATGCAGACACTTTTGGCTGAAAGCCGATGAACCGATGGAGAAATGGCAGATGAGATTTGCATAATATGCAGACAATATATAAAGTTTAAACTTTGACTCAGACCTTAACACGGAACTAAAGAAGAAATAACTGGTTTTGAAATGAAAATTTTATAAAAATATATTTTTTATATTGGGAAACAAGACCTTTTAGGTATTATTTAATTCTGAAAAGGGTAAATATAATGAAAACTAACTACTCTATGACAAATTCTATTAAATCAAACACTTCTCTAATGCAAAATTCCTTCAAAACACTTTGATTAACACTATAAAAAGTGTAAACACTTTAAAAATATTAAATACTCGCATTATACATAATTGTTTACCAAAGTGCAAAGCACGAACTGCAATCAACGCTTTTTCATTTGGCCTTTATAATTTGGATTGATCATGAAAGTTTTCACTTTCTAAGCCTGGGCCAAAAGGTAAACAAAAAAAAACCAAGGGCCATGCCACAGTTTCCGGATTTGTCTGGCAAAAGGTGTAAAAGTGTCGGCGGTTTGTTGATTTAAAATGCTGCTAATTAAATTGGGAAATAAACTCGAGGCTGTTGATTTGTTGCGTAATTGTAACACTTATTTCTGAAAAGCTGAGAAACGTCAAAGGCAAACATTAGTGAACTGAAAAATATTCGGAGTAAAATAAGCATAACCATAAATTACATTCTGTTATATATATTGTCTTGTAATAAACTTAGAAATATATAAAATAATATAATAAAGCATCTTTCCCCATATAATAATTATAAAAAAATTAAAAAAAAATCAAATAAAAGAAAGCCTAAACTCTTAAGTATTATGAGCTATCCCACCATCATTACAAGGTGTAATTCCCCAAGTTAGACCCTCGGTTAAAGCCATTCTTACCTCAAAGCGAATCGCTTTAATGGGCCCATAAATTCATTAACCCCCTAGCACCTCTTCTTATCATTACGGTTGGTTTTACTAAGCTCGAGCGTGCCCAATGCTTCTTTCCACCTGACCCACAAGTCAATGGCGGCAGCCAGCACCTCGAGATTATTTACGCTCAACTAAGCCGGCTCAAGTGGAGTACTTAGCTTGGATGGATGGATGTGGATATGGATGTGGAGGCATTGCATTTCCCTTGGCATTCGCCAGTGCCATTACTGTGTGTTTCCCTTGCCACAACCATGCGGCATGCCGACATGCACGTTTCACACTCACAGGGTCACAATGACCTGACCACGGTACTGGTCGAGGCATTAGAAAGCTGCCACAAAAAGTGCACATGCAAGGCATTTTATGCCCAACTTGTTCTGCTTCGAGTGTCCCCAGCCCCACTGAGCCGAACTGAACCGAACTGAAGCGCTTCGAAATGCATTTCACTTTCCAAGAAATCAATAACTCGCCGGCAATATTGAAGACGCCCCACGATGGCGGGTTGGGATGAGTGCGAGCACCTTTATGCTCCAATCAATCCCACCAAAGCCACTCTAAGCCCAACTCCAACTTAATTAAGTGCGGTGCGGGTTGCCCCCCGAGATAGGAAATTGTTGAATTACACATTGAGAAAAAGATACAAACTTTACTTAAGTATCTAGTATGTTTTGTAAAGGAATTACTTTGAAAATAATTATAAAAATGAATAAGAAATTGATTGATATTCCTTAGGATGTAAAATAATTACACAGACTAGTATATTTTATATTTTTTAACAGTTTAAATGTTTGTCCTATTATTTTATTACAAAGAAAATATTTTTCAATTAAATTATACAAAGTAGTTGAGTTAATTAATTATCATGCATTTCAGGTATCTTATAGTCGACACAAGCTACTAACTCTTTCATTAATTTTATTATGAAAAATATATAATCATTTTGATATAAAAATCTTCTTTTTAAACAAATTAAATACTATTTTTTCTTAGTGAACTTCCCAAAAATTATAACGCTTATTGATTAACGAACGCACTAGCTGATTTTTCAGTTTTGTGTGAACTTCTCACAACTTTGACTCTTCACACAGTTATAATTTTTATGGAAAGTCCCACTGAGTTTTTACTGTGGGAAGTGCACCATTATTCTCGTGAAAGCCGATGGGAAAATCAATTTGCAACTCAATGTAGAAGTCAGGAGCTGGCTGAGCTGTCCGTTTCGGTCAGATGACAGATGGCGAAAGGATTGTCAACTTTCGAAATGCCATAAATAAATGAGCCAGGCAAATAACAACTTAATTTTGCCTGGCCTTGCATTTGCATTTTTAGCATACTGGCAATATGAATGCGAGTATATACTCATGCTCGTACTCATAGTCGTACTCGTATTCATACTCGTACATTTTCTCACCCATTTCACTGCGTTAGGTGGCTGTCTTTCCTATATCTTGCCAGTTTATCTACCTCTAATCGAGGGGGGTTTTGGCCTGAGTTTTGGCCTGGGTTTCGGTCTGCAGTCTTAGTTTTGGCATGCGAGCCGCTTCCTCAAATAAATCGCACGGCATTTGCATGTTGAGAAACAATTTCTCAGGCCTTGTGTTCGCCTCGGTCTTGTTGATCTCGCTGGCTGACTGGATTATCTTGGCCCAGAGTCTGGCGGAGGCCTTTGATATATGCCACACGACGATGGTCATAATATTTTTGCGCAATTCGGTGTGTCGTCGAGCAGTGTTGTTTTCGTTTTTTCCTCGATTCGATTTATCGATCGTTAAGTAAATGCATTAATTTTTCTCACCGCTCAGCATGCATTTCCCACATTGATTTATGTGGCCAGTGGATATTCGAATTCCCAGCTTGTCAATTAATTATGGTCATGTAGAGAGCCGCGGTCTTTAATTTCTCACTCAATTCGGTGGCAATTGTCGAAATGTCCGCGATCGGCTGACAACAACTATATCTCTCCTTTGGCTTTTATTTGCCATACAGTTTTCCCAGCTTGATTTGTTTATTCAACTGATTAATGTACACACGGCTCTTGTTTATTGTTCGTTTGGCAAGCATTTCCACTTACCAAGTAGCCAGGCGAAAGCTTTCACTTGACTGCAATCGAGTAGCAGGCCCATTTTAATGACTTCCAGAGTAGTAATACCCATAAAATTTGGTATTCAAATGGCTCTCTTCAGGTTCAGCTTAATGCAAAAACTTAATTGAGAGACTGTTTGTCTTGACTCCGATTTTGCTGTTAACACAACAAGAAAAATCCATTTCGGTCAACATTCTGCCAAAGATTACAATACAAGAAATATATTTTAATAATGCTGCCAGTTCTCAAAGATTTGGCAATCGTAATCGTTGGCCAGAGTGCTTAGGTACCGATTTATGAGCACTATTCAAAAAATCACGGAGACTTCCATTAGACGCCGCCACAACTCCAAAAGTGGGCGATTTTTACAGGCAATTCTCAAAATGCCAGCGCGTTTAAAATCGCACAAAAGGCTTTTTGCATGCGATTCGCTAATGATTCTCAACTAAATGATACTCGAGCATACTCATTCATATGCGATTCGTGATCATAGACATTTGTCATGGATGAATAATGCCAAGCTTGTGGAGTTTTGCAATGTTTTTTCAAGGCTTCTAGGGCGTTGCGAGTCTCAAGTTGAGGGGGAAATTAATTATTAAGAACCTGTAAACCACTTTCTATTTCAGTTTAAAAGCATAACTAGTATTTACTGATTATTATTTAATTAACCTGCTCTTTAGTTGGCTTTAATTTAAGCCACACCCCAGTGCGATCTTAATAATCTCAGGCATTTAATTAATCTGTAATGGAATCTGCAACTCTTTGAGATAATCCATTAACTGGATTTGCGATTTTCTGTGGTCTGTGGACCACCATCACCACCTTCTGCTATTCCACCTCCTCACATCTTGTGTGTGTTGGATGCTGACCCTCCGCTGGGTTAGTGTTGTTTATTTTATGACATTTAAACAATTATTTTTCAACACAAGCAACGCTTGTTGAAATATCATTTGATTTAACCAGCCAGTTGGTTGGTTGGTTGGCTGGCTGGGTCCACACCCTCGTTGAAAAATTGCCAAAAACGAGTCTTGGCCTGGGCTTGGGAGCTGCAATTTCTGGTGCTGCTGCTGTTGCATGTTGCTGGTGTCACAATGTCTGGTACCGCCAAGTTCTGTGACGCAGTTGTTGTTCTGGCAAACGCCCCGCGGCTAACCATGAGATGTATATATTTTTATTTTTCATAATTTAAAGCACAAAAAAAAATGCCTGCCTTTGATATGAACCTGCAGTTGTTGCTTTTGTTGTTTTTGTGGCCGAAATCGAATTCTTGAATGAACCATTAATCTTGTTGCCGGCTCGGTGGACTCGGTCATTAAATGCCTCCGCCAGTAATTGCATGGAATACACTGCAACTAGATTTTTTAGGAGTAAATTCAGGGAAAATATTATGATATTTTATCAATATATATAATTTATAAAGAAAACTTTCAGATCTATGAAAAGTTATACCCCAAAAGCCAAGATTTTTAAAAATTAAGAGTTCAGAATTTAATTCTCTGTGTGAATCTCCGCCTTTTTAGTCTGATTTTCTCGGTTTCTGTTTCGTTTCAGTCTCAGTTTTTCTTGCAAGCAAATTAATGCGGGTTTGTCATATTACAATTACTGGCTTTTTGCGCTTTTTCTGGCCCCGGCTCCGTGGCAGCTGGCATTATTACACCTGCGCCTCAATGCGACGAGAGTCACCGTTTCCCCCCTCTGGAGCCTGCCGGCCATTTCAATCCGATCTGGTCCGGTTTTCCGCTCAATATACTATAGTTTAACTCTAGGAGTAAGTCAGTTGGTCAATTGGCTCGTTCTCCTCATTTGTTTGCTGCCGGAGGAGCGGCCAGAGTTCAGAGCCGAAAAAAAGTTGACAGTTCTACGGGTTTTCAGCAATTTTTGGTGTGTTCTCACGATTATAATTTGTAAGTTTTTGGCAGGATCGTGAATGGATTATAAGCTAATAAATTAGCTGATTTTATAGAGAATTTTTACAACTATTCAGCAACGGTTTTCCCATAACTCAATAATTAGTGTTTATTTGCTAAATGCATTAAATTACAGGAATGCAACCAATTCCCCCTGCTCATTTATGAAAACATCATCGTGTAATGTACAATGACCTGTGTGTTCCTTAACAAATTACACTATTTAATGGCATCCTGTTTGCAGCTCAGTGTCTGCAGCCATCCAGCCATCCAGCGGTGCAAATTTTATTGCAACTCCTCTTTCCCCCTCTCTCTCTCTCTCTCTGGGACAAATTGCCGAGCGAGAAAAGTGAAAATCACCATTGCCAGAGATGTGATTTTTTTTCAATTTTCAAATTTTCCACGGGCCCCCCCATATATGGCAGGCATAATTTGTTAATTATTTTCCGAAGCACAGCTCGTGTGCCGGCTACAACTTAATCAAAGTGATGGGGCCAATTAAAACGCCGCCGCGGGAAGCGATAAGAGATCCAAGATCCGAAGACTAGAGACTCGAGACCTGAGACCCCACGACGAACTAGTTTAAAAGAAAGCCTTTCCATCGAGCCATTAATGGCAGGCAGGGGTTGGGTTCAGGGGGAGTCTCGATCTTGGATTGGATTGGGCTGGGCTCCGGCTTCGGCTTCGGCTTGGAGCGCATCGAAACGGACCAAAGCGAACCGCAGCTTAATTACGACTAGATAGAGGCGGAACTCTGCCCACGGATCCATTGATCGATGGATAGGAGATCAGCTCCATGGAATTCCCCAGCTCAGCCCGGTAGCAATGGGCTTTGAGATTGAAGTCTGTCGATAAGATAAACATGCAGGCAAAGGCCTCAAAGAGATCATCCAAAAACCTTAATTTCAAACTATATTTCCTTGAAATTAAGAACAAATTGTATAAACTATAGTACCAACCTTAACACCTTCATCTGTCTCCGTAAAATAGAAAGAGTCTGGTGAATGTAGTTACCCAGTTGACACCGTCATCTGTGGGCAGACTGGCTCCGCCTCAACTTCCATCCTCCAGCGGAAGTGGGCGAATCGTGGTCGTGACTACACCAGTCCCAGAACCCAGACACACATCCGCTGGAGGAACAGAGAACCAGAGCACTCAGACATCCGCAGGCGGAAGGGTTCTCCGGCCAAATCACAATCATCAAAGTGCCTCAAATTGAATAGCTTCAAGTCCTCTAACCATAATTTCAACAACTCTTTTAGGGAACCTCTAATCGATGATCTACCAAAAAAAAAAAAACAACGTTCGATCCTTCGATAACTGCTGCTTGAATCCTTGGGTTTCAATTAATTTCATAACAGTCCCTCCATAACTTTGGCCCGGCTCCAAAGTCCAAAGATCCTCCCCGGCTGCCAGCCACCTGCCTGCCTCCACACACACACCTCCTCCTACCTCCTGTCAATTAATGGCCTCCGTCTCCGTCTGGCGGAGCCAACCAATTTCGCCTTATTATCCCACACAGAACAGAACCGAACAGAACACAAACTGGTTCTCAGGTTCTGTGCCTGATTCCGGCCTGGAAATCACGTTTCGAAGCTTTTTTTTCTCTGTGCCACGTCCAGTCTGCCCGAAAATAAGAAACAAAAAATAAATCGAAGGAAAACAGGAGAAGGCGCAAACCAACGCAGACAGAAAATGATTTGCAGTTCATTAAGACGAATCTCCCCGTTCTAGAAGGAGGCGAGCACTAGACGATGACTAAGACCAGGTCGCGAAGAGCATGTGAATGAGATTGGTTTCGGCTGGAGTCCCGCCAGATCGGAGGACAAATGTCCAGAAACTGGACAAGCTTGGACAATACTTTAAGGCGTTGGATGCACTTAGCACTGAAATGTATTTAAATTTGGTTTAAAAATAACAAAGACAATTTCTGTTTACTTCTGTAAAATTGATTTTAAGATTCAAAAAAATGATTTGACTGAGAAATTATATAGTTCTCTCTCCTCCAATAGCTTTTTCAATAAAATAAAACCTTATAAAATATTTCAAAAACATTTAAAGGTTCTTCATAAGCAGCAAGCAATTTAATTTTTAATAATTTTTTAAAGAACCTTTCAAGGTTTTCTTTTAATCCAAGACTTCTCCTGGTATTATTCTCTTAGTGTGATAGTAGAAACCCACCTAGGCAGCCTGAACTTGACATGATAATTATGTCTGAACCAAAGGGACTTGCGGATAAGACTGGCACGAGGTACCCTTAATGCTTCACCTGGTTTCCTCCCAAGTCTGTTCTGAACGCTTTCATATTAGGATGGCCCACACACATATGTGACCAATGAATATGCAACGCCTTCTCCTTGGGGCCTGTCCGGCACCAAAAAAGTGTGCATTACACAGAGAAAAATATGTTATAAAACTCACAATATTTCCAAAACATCCTTAGACAGATGGTCTCTTTGTTTTTCCTTGTGCATTCGACTTTCATCATTGATAAGTTTTCAACTCGATTCACAAATTTCTTGCAGCAGCATCGTCAGGAGTCGGAGTCGCCGGATTACCACCACCGCTATGCGAGCAATGGCAAGCTGCCGCGGGCCGCGGCCTCTGCGAATGGCACTGGCACCACACAAACCGTCGTTACCGTCGATGTGCACCACCAGCAGGGTGCAGGGGGTGGAGCAGCCGCCGCCAAGCAGTTCATGGCCAACAGCGGCATCGGACACATTGGGCACAGTCGCAGCAGCAGCCTGAGCCACAACATCCATGGTGTGTACAGTGAACTGAGTGCCGCCGCACCACCGGCCTTTGCCACACCACCAACTCGCAGGCGTTTCTTCAACCACAAGAATCTGCGGAGCGCTCTCATCGGAGGAGGAGGAAGCGGAGGTGGTGGTGGCTCAGCTGGCGGAGTGGGCGGCGGCCATCGACGCACTGCCTCCAATGGGGGCTGTCCCACTGACACGGCCTCGATCCTCTCGGGAGGTAAGTTTAAGCTGTGGGTTCGGGGTCAGAGGTTGCCACACAGACCAACTCTTCTCGATGAGAATGAGTTCCAGCTGGCAGGAGATTATTTATTCACTTTATTAGGATATAGTTAGTTTATTCGTAAAGATAACTCACCCAGCATCCATCATCAGATCATGGCCATCAGCACAACCACGAGCACGATCATCAGGCCAGCGGCAAGGAGTCCAATGCCCTAAACACATCCACCTGCTCGGACTCGGCGGTCACCCGGCGGCGACGCAAGAACGTGAGCAACCACAACCTGAAGACCTCCGCCCGGGATGGAGCGGGCAGCGAGAACCGCTTGAACAGGCTCAGCCTGGCGGGCACCTCCGTCTATGCGGGACACCTGTCCTCGTTGGTCTTTGGCAAGATCAAGTCCCTGTGGAGTGTCAATTCCTCCAACTCCAGCGAGGCGGGACTTAACCAGCTAGCAGGCACGGATCCACATTCCTTACGTGCATCCTCCAGTCTCAGACTTTGCATGTTGCACCCCTCATTGTCGTCCATTAACCCAGTTGTTCCTGATCCTTAAGGATTCTAGGACCTTTAGCATGCTCTTAATATTCTCTTAATATTCTTGTTGTTAGTTGTGATGACACAGTGATGACCCACTCCTAATCCCTTTCCGTTCTCGCCGCCACAGGTAGTGACGCCCTCGATCATCACTCGTCGCTGCTACTCAACGAGAAACTGCAAAAGGATCAGCTCCATGCCCGACTTGGCCTGCTGTTGAACGATCCGGGGAGCAATGGGAACAGCAGCAGCAGTGGCAGCGGCTGCGAACCCATCTCCGTCCACTCCACCACCAGCACCACCAGCAGCAGCGGAGTGGGAGCGGCCAGCACCACCACGAGCGGCGGCTCCTCGCAGAACGTAAGCCCGGAGCAGACGCTGGCCAGCGGGGGCGGGCTGCTCAGCGGCAGCCAGCTGTCGGTGGCCACCAGTCACGGCATCAAGGAGGATGCCCTCAGTCTGTGCGGCAAGTTCAAGACCGGCGGCTCGATGCTCCATGCGTACGAGGCGCTGCCGGGCAAGAGTCGCAAGGGAAACGCCAGGAGGTCAACGCGTGGCCAGCAGGCAGCCAACAGCTCCAACTCATCATCGGTGACGGCGTCAGGTGCCTCGAGAGTCGCAGCCTCCACGCTGGCGGCTGTCCAACTGGCCCTCAAGCCGCTCTTCTTCGAGGTGCCACTGCAGGAGCCCGATCCGCCGTATGTGGGTCGCCAGTGGCTGGTGAAGCAGCTGTCCAACATTCTCCTCGGAACCGAGACCCGCGTGGTGCTGATCAACGGACAACCGGGCACCGGAAAGACCGCCTTCTGCCTGCAGCTGGTGGAGTACTCCTGCTTCGGCCGACGACAGATGCAGGAGGATCCCGATGGCATCTACAGCCAGCTGCAGTTGGGCGCCCACTGCGAGCGCATGCGCGGCCTGGCCTCTCACATGGTCGGCTATCACTTCTGTCAGGCGGACGCTAATCTCACCTGCCAGGTGCCGGACTTTGTCCACTCGCTGGCCGCCCAGCTCTGCCAGGCGCCGCAGCTGACGGCGTACAGGGACTACCTCCTGTCCGAGCCGCATCTGCAGGACATCCTCAGTGTGCGCGAGTGCATCGCGGATGCGGAGAGGGTGATGAAGCTGGCCATACTGGAGCCGCTGGCCCAGCTGCATCGAGCGGGCAAGATACCCGCCAAGGTGGCCGTCATCCTGGTGGACGCCCTGTGCGAGGCGGAGTACCATCGTCCCGACCATGGGCACACCATCGCCAGCTTCCTGGCCCAGCTCACGCCGCACTTTCCCGCCTGGCTGAAGCTGGTGGCCACCGTGCGCACCCAGATGCTGGAGCTGGTCAAGGCGCCCAGCTACACCCAGGTCACGCTCGACAGCTGGGCCAGCAGCCAGGCCCTGCAGCAGGACATGCTGGACTACATAGGCGCCCGCCTGGCGGACAGTCCCGAGATCAGGATGAACATCGGCGGCGGGGGCCAGAGCTGCTCGCAGGCGGGCACCCAGCCGCAGACCAAGTTCGTGTCCCACCTGCAGGCGCTCAGCCGGGGCTCCATGCTGTACACCAAGCTCATCTTGGATCTCATTGGCCGTGGCCAGCTGGTGATCAAGTCCTCCAGCTACAAGGTCCTGCCCGTGTCGCTGGCCCAGATCTTCCTGCTGCACTTCAATCTGCGCTTCCCCACCGCCCGCAGCTTCGAGCAGGCTGCTCCGATCCTGAATGTCTGCCTGGCAGCGCTGTATCCGCTGACGCTGGACGAGATCTACTACAGCATGGAGGCGCTGGGCCACGGCCGGGAGGCACTCAGCTGGCCTGAGTTTATGCAGCGCTTCAAGCTGCTGGACGGATTCCTGATCAAGCGGCTGGACAACACCTACATGTTCTTCCACAGCTCGCTGAGGGAGTGGCTGATGCGCAGGGACGAGGGCGAGTCCAGCAAGTTCCTCTGCGACGCCCGGCTGGGCCATGCGGCCATCGCCTTCCGGCTGTCCCGGCTGCAGGCTCCGCTGTCGCCGCAGCTTACCCTGGAACTGGGTCACCACATGCTGAAGGCGCACCTCTACGGCGGCACCACGCAGGCCCTGCTCTCCCCCAGGGATCTGCAGTCCTATTGGCTGGCAGGAGCGGCTGACAACATCTCCTCCTCGCTGGGCGCCCTGCGAAACGTTTACAGTCCGAATCTAAAGGTCTCCCGACTGGTTCTCCTGGCCGGAGCCTCGCCAAATCATCGCACGGATTACATGGGGGGAGCGCCCATCCTTTGCATTGCGGCTCATGAGGGCATCCTGCCCATGGTTAGCCTGCTTCTGGAGTTTGGCGCCGACGTCGGCCTGACGAATAGCCAGGGCTGCACTCCCCTGATCCTGGCCGCCATGCGTGGCCACTGCGATGTGGTGCGTCCCCTGGTGGCCGCCGGCAGCAGTCTCGGTCAACTGGACATCACCCAGCGCTGTGCCCTGGTCCATGCCGCTCGCATGGGTCACCTGAGCGTGGTCAAGTACCTGCTGGCCTGCGACTGGACGCCGAGGCCGCACTCCCAGGACGTGAGCCGATCGATGGCCCTGCAACAGGCGCTGATTGGAGCCGCCGCGCAGGCGCACTGCAAGATCCTCGAGGATCTCCTCGACCTCAACGAGACCGAGTTCGATCTGGACGTGAATGGAATGGAGCCGAGCAGCGGGGAACTGGCCCTGACCGCCGCCGCTCGTCACGGCTGCGTCGATGTGGTGGGCATCCTGCTCTCCCGCGGCGCCCAGATCGATGCCCGCAACCGGCAGGGATACTCTGCCCTCTGGTTGGCCGTCAAGGAGGGTCACTGGAGCGTGGTGGAGCAATTGCTGCAACGTGGTGCGTTGCTGGACGAACCGCTGGGACAGACACGAAAGACGCCGCTGATGATAGCCGCAGAGGAGGGGCATCTGGAGCTGATGGAACTGCTTCTGGCCCGCGGCTCTGCCTTGGAAGCGCAGGATCACGAGGGATTCACGGCACTCAGCTGGGCCTGCCTGCGTGGACACTTGGCGGCGGCCAAGACCCTCATCGAGCACGGCTGCAATCGCCACCACGAGGATCACAATGGACGCACTGCCCTCGACCTGGCCGCCTATCAGGGAGCTGCCAGTCTGGTGCTGTATCTACTGGACCAGGGCGGCAATCTGGAGCACATCGATGTGCATGGAATGCGACCGCTGGATCGCGCTATTGCTTGCCGGAACATCCAGGCTGTGCAGGTGTTTCTGCGGAAGGGCGCCAAGCTGGGTCCCACCACCTGGAGCATGGCCATGGGCAAGCCGGAGATACTGGTGGTGCTGCTCAACAAGCTGCTGGAGGACGGTAACGTCCTGTACCGGAAGAACCGCTTCCAGGAGGCCGCCCATAGGTACCAGTACGCCCTGCGAAAGATCTCCGGGTTGGAGCAGTTGTTGGAGAGAAATGCGATCTTTGCCCAGCTGCGGACCAATCTCCTGCTGAATCTGTCGCGCTGCAAGCGAAAACTGAATGTAAGTTTTACTTTTTTAGATATTTAACAGATTAATCAATCCTTTTGTATATCCCTTTCAGGAACTTGACGCCTCCATAGATTTGGCCACGCAGGCGATTGCCCAGAAGCCGCACAGCTACGAGGGCTACTACGCCCGGGCGAAGGCGCGCATGGAGCTGGGAGCTCTCAACGAGGCGCTGGTGGACGCCAACGAGGCCATGCAGCAGGCGGCCCAGAGCGGCGTCCTATGCGAGGTGGTTGAGGTGCTGAAACGCATCCAGACCGAGCTCCTCAACCGGATAACCATCAGCAGCGAGGATCAGTCCGGCAGGAGCGGGATATCCTCCTCCTCCGCTACATACGAATCTCACCACGAGATCACCGATTTGTAAATGTCAGTTGTTGTTGTGAAATGTTGTACTCATCCCCGTATCCCATTCGAATTCTATTCTATGCTAACCTTAGGGCTACCCTAGACCTTACTTCATACTTGCTATTTATTGCCTTGAACGTCTTTTTATTTAAGTTAAATACGCTGAGGATTATTTTTTAATATTTTTTTAAAGTTCTTTGTAATTGTGTGACTACGCATGTAAAAATTAGTTTTATACAAATCCTTTTAATTGTAGCCTTCAGTTCTTATTGATAAAAAAATATATTAAATAAATGCGAATTTTATAAGATTAAACCCGAGCTATTTGAGTCCGATTTATTCAACAAAATATTGATTTTAATATCATAGAACTGGATGAGCTGTGGCCTAAACAGAAGCTAAGTGGCAGCCTTTTGGGGATATGCTTGGTCTTACAAAAGTTCATTGCATAATTGTCAGCTGAGGTGAACATATAGTGGATAAGTCTATTGATAGGCTTTCAAAACGAAATAAATTACGTGAAGCTCTAACTTATCTTTCGAACTTCCAACTGTCGTATTTGTGTTGCTTTGTGGCCTTTGTAAAAAATATATATATATATAAAAGTACAAAACGCAAACATTTATAACATTATAAAACCTAACTACATGTGTGTATATACAATTAAAGCTTAAGCTATTCGAGCACAAGCATGTGATGGATGGATCGGTGAGGGAACATTAAATATAGGGAATGAAAGAGTTGGAAATGAAATGTGGCTCAAGTTAAATACTAGGAGAAAGCGTAGAGAGCTCTGTTTGAATGTACATATGCCAAAGATTGAGCAGGAAGATTGTTTGCATACTTAAGTACATTTAAATTTAACGATATTCTCATATCCTGCATTGTGAGTTTCAGGTTCCGTCTTCTATGAAGTAGTTTTTCCATTAAGTTTACTTAGTTCAGTTGGTTCTGCGGCACCACAATGCACCAAACGCGACTCGACAAGCGGTGCTGTGACTTGCAGGTGTAGCACATAGTCCGGAGCTGAAAAAAATACAAATTTAATTATAGGAAAAGACCTATCTTTGGGGACTAGACGAGGGAGATATAGAGATGGAGTGTGCTTAGTGTGACGTGATCAAACAGTGGAGCAAGCTGCGAATAAAAGCATAGATTCAAGCGTGAAAATTTAGGAGAAGCATGGTTGTGATCGGGCAGAACGGAAAAAGTACCAAAGCAGGCCTCACTTTGCTCCAAAATTGGTTCCAGATCATCGGGGCAGTCTATCGTGGGGAAATCAATGTTGGTCGACTCCTTCAGGATCACACCAATGTCCTTATGGGCACTCATCAGGAACAAGGGCACGTTCGCCTTGGCGAGCTCCTTCTTCAGGGAGCCCATTCCCCGAGCTGCCGTAAAATCGAAATCTGCAATAAAAATATAAGTTTGTCAATTAAAAATGAAGAGTTATCTCCTAGAATTACGGTTACCGTGCACATGGGCGCAATCCAGAACCACAGGGGCAGTGCCATGTGTGGCCAAAGCTTTGGAGATGCCCGAGCGAACCCATTCGATGGCCGGGAAGTACAGTGAACTATGCTTCGGCCGAATCAGAATGTAGTTAATGCCATTGCTCGTCTGCAGTTTGGAGACGCTCAACACGGGCCGCGCAGCCCGGTAAACAAGAAAAGCCACATCGGCGCCCACTCCTAGGAGCAGGCCAATCTCAACGCCCACTGCCAGGCTTAGCACGAACGTAATGGCCCCCGGTAGCAGCTCCCGCCGGCTACAGCGCCACAGCGGACGAATGACTTCAAATTCGATCATAAATATCACCGCCGAGATGATGACAGCACTAAGAGCTGCCTTGGGAATATACTGGAAGTAGGGTGCCAGCAGACCCAAAGCCAGGAGAACCAAAACACTCGTATAGCAGCCACCGAGCGGTGTCCTCACTCCGCTCGCATGGTTAACAGCGCTTCGCGAAAAAGATCCTGTCACCGGCATGGAGCTGCAGAAGGCGCCGCAGATGTTGCTCATGGATAGTGCCACCAGTTCCCGCGTGGGACTCAGGCCGGCGCCACCAAATGCCTTCGAAATGGCTACGTTTCCCAAGACAGCAATAATGGGTAGAATCAGCATAGAGGGACCCAGTTCTGAGAGCTATATTTCGAAATAAAAGAAAAAGTCTGTATAATGTAATAAAATGCTTAAGAAAAATATATTTCCTTACCATTTGTTCCAAGTTTTGCTTGGTTTCCGTGCCATTCCTGTCCAGAATCGTGGCCTCAAACTTTGGCAGCGCAATGCTGGGCAGGCCGCTTTTCACCTTTCCCGTGAGGATGTAAGGACAGCTGTCCATTTGGTCGCAGGTACTGTAAGCCAACACACTGGTAACCAACACCACCAGCGCGTTTCGTCCGGTGGCTATGACCCATATGCTCCCGCTCCCCAGCTGCTGAGCCCGCAAATTACGAAGTCGTCCATTCAGCTTTACGTCTTTTAATTTCTAATAAAACAAAAACGGAGTTAGAAGGATTTTAAATTAATAATATAAGTACATTTCCTTACCCTTAGCAATAGAAGGACAATAATGGAGACCAGTCCCAAAGTAAAGTCACCTCGACGCACCTGATGAAGATTACCAAACACCGAGCGCATGGTGTTGATGAAATCCGAGCCGGAGCCACCCCTTAGCCCCAGCAGACCCTTAAGTTGCGAGGTGCCAATAATAACGGCCGTGGCAGAGGTGAAGCCCACCGTAACCGGCAGGGATATGAGATCCACCAGGGCGCCCAGCTTCAGCACCGCCATTCCCAGCTCCACAATACCCGAGATAAGGCACAGCAGTATCGCGTAGGCCGGACCCGATCCCAGTCCCAGGCCAGTGTGCCGGCTGGTCATCAGTGCGAGCAGCGCCGTGGGTCCAATGGTCACCTGCCGGCAACTGCCGAGCATTGCGTATACGATGCCACCCACAAAGGCCGAGTACAGGCCGTACTGCGGCTCCAATCCAGCCAGAGTCGCATACGCCAATCCTTGGGGCAGCACCGTCAGTCCAACTGTCACGCCGGCTATCAGATCCGCCACCGCATCCTGGCCGCTGTAGCCGTGCAGCCACTTTAAGCCGGGCAGCAACCGGTAACCCCAGTCCTTGAGGGTCATCCCTTTGGTACCTTGGGTCACTAGAAGGGAATAGGGAAGATAAGTTGATATGTTATTGATATGTTCCATAAAATATGATGTATTTTATATAAACAAATACTTCTTTGTAGTTTTAGTGGCTCGCAAAAATCAGAAATCAACAAGAAAGGAGCCAACTTCGGGGAAAAATTAAAAAAACCCTGAACGGATATTAAAAACCGATTTATTAGTCTTTGAATAAATAAATCTCCCTTTTTACCTTATACACATGTCGTAAATTTCACACTCCCCTCTAAGTTCAACGACTTCACAAGCTCATTTTGCATAATTCTAGCTTTTGATTATTAGACGTCTGCGTGACAGACAATCCCAAAAAAACAAAATAGACATCAAACCAATGTTATGGCCCACAGAAAAAAAGAAAGGAGACAATAGAAGAAATACGAGTTTATGGTAAACAAACTTAATTATAAACAATTTTGTCGCTTTGGATAAACTAAATAAGATGTAAGAGAAATAAAGAAGAAAAGCAAACAAAATGTACTCGAAAACCAAAAGCTTGTTTTTAAGGATTAATAAAGTCGCCATGGAAGACACTTCTCCACTATTTTTCTGGACTATGTAGACTAAGTAGAGTCTATTTAAAGAAACCATAGATGTCTAAGCTTCTGTCTCAAAAGATAGTTTATCAGAAATAATTATAAACAAGTCTGCTCAAAGAGTCCACAAATATTTTCAAGGTATAAGTAGCAGTAACATTTGAAACATTCTAATTTTCAACCTCACTTCTTTGTATATTGTCAGCAACTCACGTAAATATTAGCACAAATGTTTCGTATGAAGGGCGCGGAACGTTTGTTTAATTCGAGGTATTGCTAGACCAGAGAATGTATGAATTTCTATTCTATACTTCGGGAAGCTCTGGCAAAGCAGCTCAGATCGGTTCGGGAGCTGGCCCCAGACTGAGGAAAGGAGCGCCGGATCACTCTTACAGATCGCGTGCCCGAAGAACAACAACTGATCACTTACTGATCACACGACCAGCCGGCTGCCTTAATTAGCTCAACAAGCGATGGAGCAGAGTTGAAAGTATCGGTTGGGATCGCTTGAAACGTGATCAAATTGCTGGGTCAATAAAAGCAAATACAAGCACGAGATATGTGCACGTAAATTGAATTTTGCATTGTTTTCCAAGAGCTTTATTTACAATTTAAGAGTTGTATGATATTTTTGTTTTGTCTGTGCGATATAGAGCGAACATTTTGCCCATTTAGCTAATAGTGCTTTAAAAAATTGAACAATGAATTTGATTCTTATTGTCTAGCAGTAATTTAAGCACATTAATCAACAATTGATGAATTTGTACTGAAATTGATTGAGCCCCTGTTTTTCCCGTCAACAAAAAAATAATTTATAGAACATTTTTTTATTGCTTCGATAAATAATAAATAATAAAATGCTTATTATTTTGTTATTTGTTAGCTAAAAATCGGAAACTTATTAAAATGATTACAATAAAATTGTGTATGAACATATACCGTTACACCGGGCAATCCCAAAAAGTTAAAAAAATCTCTTAATTAAAATGTTTATATTAAAATGTTTTTATATCATAAAAATTATCAAAAATTTTCCAAAAATTGAATATTGAGTTTTAAATACAGAAAATGTTGCCTATTTAAACCTAGAATAAAAAACCAATCCAAACCTAATTCGGTTGAGTTTAAGCCAAGTTATGATCATAAAACCATTGCCACAATTTAAAAACCACTACACTAAGGAAGGATACAAAATCTCATAATTCAACTGTTTATAACTTGGCTCAAAGGGAAAATACAAAGGAAGTTCATACACTTAAAAAAAATGGCTAAATAAAAGCAATAATTTACGCTGAAATTAATTAAATCTAAAATTCAATTTTCTTAAACATTTTTTTTTATTATAAAAATTATCAAAAAAAAATTAGATATCGGGTTTTAAATCCAGGAAAGACCGCCTATAAAAATCATGATGAAAAAACTAAACCAACCCAAATTCGATTGAGTTTAAGCCAATCTATGATCCTAAAACTATTTTTAACCCGAAAACCCCTCCAGAGATAACGAAAAGAAATAAATAAATTCATAAGTATTCTCATTTATAAATAGAATAACATTTAATGTGAGTAAAAAATTCGTTTAGAAAATGTTCTTAAGTTTTACCAAGAATTTGTATAATTTTTAAACTCACTACACAGAAATATTCAAATTAGTCAAAATTATCGTTTTTAACGATCGATTTCAAGGACGCGAGATAAGAAATATATCTTATCAGCATGGGAACAGTAGTGTACCGAACCAAGTTATCAGCAATTATTTAAACGGAAATTTACAAAGCTGTAAAAAGTTCAAAAACGTGCGAGGCGTGGAAAGTTTATTGGCCCTTCCACGAAACTGGTGAAATCTGTTCTTTGCCGGTCCATGGATTGTACATATGTACACATATTCGATATGTGAACGCCGGAGAGATCATACAATGAGAGTGTCTGTACATAATTGCGGATTGTTGACAGTCGGCGTGATGGAATCTGCGCTCTTTTTTGTTTTCTTTTTCCCCCTTACCACCACTCACCAGAAAAACTAGTTTTGGTTTATTGTAGTTGCTGTAGTTAATGTAAACACAGCGCAAAAATATACAAACAAAATTCAGGGGAACGAATTGTTTAGTTGTGCTTGTTTATTTATAACGCGAGGTAACTTTTTTCTTTAAATTGGCGATTCACAAAACATCAACAAATGGGTTAAGGGCAGAGAAAGCCGCGCCAGCACAACACCCTAAACGAGCACTCGCGGTTTATTTACACCGAATTGCACACACTTGATAGCTGCAGGCCGTTAATATTTAAACTAAAGTCAAAAGCCAAAGTTTACCGGTGAAATTGAACTGAATAAATTTGTTTGCTTTCCAACGAACAGCTGCAAGTCTAGGGTTGTCACCAAGATCTGAAAAATATCGATGTCAACATCGATACAATTGTTGGGAGAATCAAATCAAACCGATACCCGTCCAGTGTTGCTCAACACTAAACTGGTTGGCAATGATTTATCGTACACCCAAACTTCGAATACATAACAACAAACAGAATACATTAAACGCAGCAGCACACCACAAATATTTACAATTTTATATTTTGGTATACACGGACACAGATACAGATGTGCAAAATTTTAAATTTGGTGGCAGCCCTATATCGATATCACCCGCGCTTCTCGTTGCCCAACACTGGAACAGAAAGCAATCGCTTAATAATACTGGCATGCGAATCTAATTTTTTTTTACAATATTATGGCACTTGCGCGGCTCGCAAATATTATTCACTGACGAAAATCTATTGGAAGTCATTGCCAAAAGTACAGAATCGCTGCCCGTTGAGGTCCTCGCGCCAAAAATCGCTACCCAGGACGCCGAGGTGCCGAAAACCAAACATCTACCCCTACCCTCTCTCGCCCAACAAATAAGGAGACGCCGACTGAAATTGCAAAGTAGAGAAACCAACATTGTCGCCGACCATCACATATTATGAAATGGGTAAGCTACGAGAAAAGCTGTCGGGCTTACGGATTTCCAACTCACGGGCCGACCTCCACGGCCTTTCCATTGTTAAAACTGCAACTGCATATTCTATACCTCGGTGTGAGTGTATGAACGGGCGTGCGAGTTTGTGCGCGTGAGTGTGTGCGTGTGGCTGTGCTTGCAGTTTTCTGAGGGCGCCCTAACTGTATTTTGGGAGCAATTCCCTACCTAACGTTATTTTCTTGGTTGCTTGGTCCTTGGGAAATCCTTCAATCAATCCCCCCGACTGTAAAACAAGGTGTCAATTCACTTTCGCCTGCTGTGGTTGTCTTTAAAATCGTGGAAATTGAAAAATAGACAGACCAAAAAAATAGTATTGGGTCTTTTCGTTTTCAAAAGCCTACGTTATATTTTCCCGGAAATTAAAAATGGGGTTTCCACAATATTTCTGTGCCATAACCTTGATCTAGATGTTGGGTAGTTTAGTACAAATGGTTAACAATAACTTGAAACAATTGGGTTGCAAATATGTACAGATGTCTGCAATATTCTTGATAATAATGTTAATCTTAAATGTTCTCTTATTATATACATAAAATTTGAAATCAGAGCGTGAACGCTTATAGTTTGAAATGGATTGCCAAATTCTTATAGGAACCAATAGGATACATTTTTATTATCTTTAATATTATGATCTTTATAATATGCTTTTGAGTCCTTATAAGATATGCGTAAATTAATAAACTTATGGTGCAGCTAATTATTCTCATATTGCTGTTTTCTTCGTCCCCATTTTACAAATAATATACTTATCTAAATAGTATAAAATTTAAGCAGAAGAAGACCCTAGCTAGAGATGCACTCGCACTTTATATAGGTTTAATTGTATTCGTATGAAGGCAGAGTTACACTTACTGAATTTCCGATTCCTCTACACTTGATCAAGACCATTGAGCATCAGAATCAGACCGTAATCTCGTATACCCAAGAGGAACTTGTTGCTTGAGGCTCGGTTGTAGGTCAGTGCGAAGAGGTGGCTGATCCGGCGGCGCAGAGTGCGCACCAGGCGGCGACGACCGGCGACGATGTAAGTAGCGTCCCATCGTAACACCCATCACCAGTCCAGTAACCGTAACCACCTCCAAGCAAATTATTCAAATTGTTTCTGCATATTATGTGCCTTTTGTTTTGTTATTGTTTGTTTCTTGGTTATTCTTTCGTAAAAGCAGCAAAATTTTTAGCACTTCTAACAGAGAAATTGGCTAAACCTCGATTATAAACTTTTGATTTGTATTTCGCTAACGTGTTTAACCAATTGGTCCGGCTATTTTATTATGTTGCTAACCTTCACCCTTCCTTACAACACAACACAACACAGCACAACACAATATAAGACAAACGAATCGATCTAAAAATAATCTTTGAAAATAGTTTTACAATTTACCAAAAAAAATTGACAAATTCTATTGAATTCTATTTACTTCTGACAAAGACTTCAAAGTTATTGGAAAAAATGTTGACTTTCGATTTTTAATTTTGGAAAATACGACAACTCCATAGAGTTCCTTTTTTTCTCTTTTAAATTTTCTTCAAAATCTTGTTATATCCGCCTTCACCATGCATCAATTCTTTGAACTTATTACCTCCAATTCCGTATGGCGGTCCAAATACACAATCGCACACTTCCAGAACACTTCCTTCTTCTCGAAAAGATATGCCTTACTTGGCCCTCTAACGGATATCCGTTACATTTCGCAGACAATGCCCTCGGCCATCAGTGGCGCGGCGCACGGCCAGGTCCACATACCCAGCAACGAGGAGTGCGGCATCCGGGACGTGTGGAAGCATAACCTGGAGGAGGAGTTTCGCACCATCCGAAAGGTGGTGCAGAAATATCACTATGTGGCCATGGATACTGAGTTCCCGGGCGTTGTGGCGCGGCCCGTTGGCGAGTTCCGATCCACGGCGGACTATCACTACCAGCTTCTGAGATGTAACGTCGACCTGCTACGGATCATCCAACTAGGCCTAACTTTCATGGACGACGATGGCAAGACGCCGCCCGGCTACTCCACTTGGCAGTTCAACTTCAAGTTCAATCTGAGGTTAGCTCGCTTCCCAGTGACAACAATGGTGGGTCTTTCAATAACTCCCTTTTCTTTTATGAGTTTAGCGAGGATATGTACGCGCAGGACTCGATAGACCTGCTGCAGAACTCTGGCATCCAGTTTAAAAAGCACGAGGAGGACGGCATCGACCCCATCGAGTTCGCGGAACTGCTGATGAGCTCTGGCATCGTTCTGGTGGAGAACATCAAGTGGCTGTGCTTCCACTCGGGCTACGATTTCGGCTATCTGCTCAAGCTGCTCACTGACCAGAACCTGCCTGCCGATGAGGGCGACTTCTTCGAGCTGCTGCACATCTACTTCCCCAACATCTTCGACATCAAGTATCTGATGAAGTCGTGCAAAAATTTGAAGGGCGGCCTGCAGGAGGTCGCCGACCAGCTGGAGCTGCGCCGGGTGGGACCCCAGCACCAGGCAGGCTCCGATGCCCTGCTCACGGGCATGGCCTTCTTCAAAATGCGTGAGGTACAGCACACAAATGATTTGCACTTTGACCTAGAAGCGCCCGTTGTATTCTTCCCTTACCTGCTTGAGCACACCATGCACTTGAAGCCGTCCGTCACCCAGATCTGTTTGCTGAACCGTCCGGCCTACATCGGCGGGGACTTAGTCCCCTCCGATGACTCTGAAATGGACGTAGGTGGCGGCAAAAAGTTACCAAGCGAGCTGCTCACCGCGAGCACCTACGTCGACACGCCTCCCGCCACGCCTGGCTTGCCGCCAACTGGCGAGGAGCGTGTCGTCTCGCGCGTCATCTCCGGAGACTCGAAAAATTAGCTATCAGTAGCACCACTAATATAACTAGCCATCATCATCATCATCTTCCATTCGGGTTCAAGTGATTCATGGTTTATCGGCATTCATTAATTTTCGCACTTACATTTGCATATGTATATATTCGCCTTTTTACCACTATTTATGAATGAAGTCAATAATCTGGAATTGTTAGTTAATCTGAACCATGTGAAACATGTCTGTTAGTTTTTAAAAGTTTTTGAAACGAAAAACGGCTATGAAGAGACCACCTACTCCGCTATATTTTAATGGAAAATTAAAGGAACTGAAATTAATTTTCTTTTTAAACATTTTATTTACACTTTTTTGGTATCTGGGCCATGTTTACACTATTTCCTAACATAAACCTTTGAGATCTCGTTACAAAAAGAGCATAAGATAGTTTATAGAGTCTGTGGGATGATTCACATAGTTTTAGTTTTTAATTTTGGACATCACTCATACCTAACCACATTTCATATATTTTTTAACTTTTAAGGTCTTTGTTGACGTTAATTTTCACACAATGCACTGTGTGTACATTCGTTACAAGAGCTTTAACCCGTAGACCCGCCTATCTACCTATCTGCAATATCAAGAAAGTAGCAGAGCTCCTAAACTCCTAATCTCCAACCCCATCCTAACCACTAACGAAAATCCCAGAAAAATGCTATATGTTTATATCGGTAAGCGGTATGTAACGAAACCACATAAGTACCTCTTCCCAAACCGATTGGGGACATATTTGTATATTTATTGTGCCGTCCCCCGTAGATTTTTGTGTGCTTCAAACGCTTTATAGTCCTTGAACTAACCCCGCCCGCTTATGCCTCCCACTGTTTTGTCCAAGCCCCGTCCACCACGAAACGTGTTGATTTTCATTCTCCGCTAACCAAAAACCTTCGTTTCAGATGTTCTTCGAGGACAACATTGATCATGCCAAGTACTCCGGACACCTGTACGGCCTGGGCACCTCGTTTATTGTCAACGGCACCAACTTCCACGAAAGCAACGGTGAGACCAACAACGCCTCTTGATTCGTACTGATGGGCAACGTGGTCGTGCACGACAAAAAGTTCGAGCAGGAGCAGGAGGGAGCAGCGGTGGATCCGCCGGCAACGGCCCCGGTATAGGCCACACCACCACTAGCCCTACACACACACCGCCACCACCGCATTGCAATAATCCGTTTCAATCTGGTTTTCGATTTGATTTTCTATATCCCATTTACGTATACATCCACTATCTTTTTTTTTCCAAGCAAACTAAAGGGAAAAACCTAAGCCAATTGTAAATCACACATAACCCAATTGTAAATCACACACTTGAGGGAGACAGAACTTCACAAATCCTAAATAGATCCAATTTCAATTTCTGCATGTTTTTGTGTTAATAATACAGAACCTAAGCTATTTATCTAAGATAATATTGTAAGCCAAAGGGCAAATAGAATATTGTGTATTTGTAAAAAAAAAAACAAAAGAACCCGCAGAACAATATATTTAAAACTTTTTAATTTAGTGTAAATCTCTGTTCTCTTCATTTCTACTGCGAAGGGAAGGGAACTCAAGGTTGGGGAGAGAACAAAATAAATCAATGCCATACAAAGAAATCCATTATATTGAGGTCATTTTTATTATAAAACAAAAATAAAATATAATAATGTCTATCCTATAAATCAGATTTTAAGTTAATGGGTTGGATAAAGATTTGTATTCATCAAATTTAAACTATTTTGTTTTCTTGCTCAGAATAATTAATTTCTTTGAATTCTTACCTTTTTTTATTTAAAGATAATATTTTTTTGTTTTGTAGTCAAATAAAAACTTTCTCATTTACCAACCTTTTATTTTCTCTATATATTTATTTTCTTATTTAATAAAGATGCATGTTTTGAAAACGTCAATGTCCGCGAACATACATAAGGGTGGAACTTATTTTTAAAATTGCGTACGATACATCGATTCTTTTCGAAAAACGAACCGATAATCGACCGAAACAGAAAATATCGATGGTGTTTGAAATCGATTTACCAGCTCTATTCTATTTATTTTGTTTAATTATCCTTGAAGTTTAAAACATAATAGACATTCCGATGGCTGCAGTGGCTGAGTGCCACCACAGTGTGCTCGACCAGGTCACCTACCTTGCCAAATTGCTGGCGTCGAACGAGGAGATGCCCGATGTTCCCACATCTGCCCCTGTGGTGGCCAAAAAGCGCATAGAAATCTACGAGGCGCTCCTCCGCCGCGGGAAAATGTCTTCCGATAAAATTCTGGAGCTGCTGTATGAGGTGAGCAGTGAATTAAGAAAAGATCCAAAGCAGCGAGACAGGCTACAGACCTTCATGGAAATGCTGGAAGAGCTAGGGACAGGGGCTTCCCAGGACACTGAGAGGAATGTCGAGAACTGCATCAAAGCGGGGTTCAAGATTCTAAAAGCGGGCGTGCTTAAGCTCAACGAAGTGATCATTGACCGCAACAAATTCACAGAGCCAATGAATCCGAATCTCTTCAGATCAATCAATCAACTAAAGCGAGATCGGCATCCCCTGCAGCTAAGAAAAACCGCCTGGGAACCGCTTCCGTGTAATATAAATAAACCGAGTAATATAAATAAACCAGTCGGCCGGATATGCCAAATGAATGGCAATATCTCCTATTTGGCGGGATCCCTTAGTCGGATTAGAGAGAGTAGGCAGCGATCTTTGCCACCGATCCCCCAACTGGATTTCCTGCGTATGAAAAGGTTCAAGAAACCCCAGACGTATTGGGAACCTGGATTGAATAAGCATTTTATCTCAGACCTGATGATGAGCAACGAGCTGAATCTCCAATTGAACAAGAAACTGGTGCTCAAATATATTAAGGAAGCTGTTTTGATAGATCACCTAAAGAAGGCAGCTGCTGGCCTCCAGTCGGACACGTTTATGTGTTCGCCAAAGGATGATAAGGAGCTTTTGATTAGGCCGAACATCACCCTAAAAAGTGTGCTGCCGGATATCCTGGCAGACTTTTCGGAACCCTTTCTGCGTGCCGGCTCTGCCTACCGGCGCTTGAGTGCCCGCACCAGTTGTAATTCATATACCAATGCCCGCTTGGAGAGGCCTCTTAACCGGGCAAGTCTGTGTGCACACCAGATTAAGTAGGTTTTTAACTTCCCGCTTGCTTTACAGGTTTTGCGCGAAATCCTAGTGGATTTCTTGGCAACCATTCGCCAGTTTCTGCTCTCCCAGTCCGCTGACAGTCTCCCTCAGTTGCTACTGAACTCCCGGTCTGCTATGCAACTCCTGCAACAGTTGGAGAACGTTTTCGAAAGGGAGCCCAGGCGTAAGTACCCATTAATAAACTTTATTGTATCGGGTATCATAAAAAATGTATCTTTTAATAAAGTGAATCTAGAGACCGGAGTGCCTGGATGTTTCCTTTTGAGCTGCATCTGGCAGGTCATCGATACCTGCGTGCACAGCGATTTCCTGCAGCTCCTTATCTATCTGCTGCGCAGGATGTCGCTGACTTACTTTAACCAGTTGCAGAGTTGGATCTACCGTGGCGAACTGGACGAGGATCTTAACGAGATTTTTATTTTCCGATGCCCTTACACATCGACGATCGATGAGTGCAGCAAGGACTTTTTTAATAGGGGCTACCAAGTGGTCAACGCGGAGATTCCACCGTTCCTATCCGGCTGCGAGCAGGACATCCTTCAGTGCGGGAAGTACAATCGGGTGCTCAAGGCCTACAATGCTCAGGTGAGGTGAGAAAATTGAAATAATAATTAATATTAATCACTCCAAATCCATATAGCACCCAGTCTTCGATGTTAAATTCCCGCCCATAGTGGTTTGTTTGACGGAGCAGCAGCTGAAGGATATGCGTCGCCTCTTGGCCGAAAAGTATGCCGTCATCTATCAACGATTCGGATGCTGCAGTATGCAAAGCATATTTCAGGAGCGCATGGCGGCCAAGCGCAACTTCCAGAACCTAATGGTGGAACGCACCCAGGCCCATCTGGCTGCCTGGGAAGAGCAAATGCGTGTGCTGCAGCTGGAAGCGAATGCCCAGAAGAAACAGCGCTACGATCAGCTCAATGCAGAACTGGAGCAACACCAACAGAACGTTCTGGAAAGGCGGCGTCAGGAGATCGTCAATGAATTGGTTTTTCTGAAAGAAAGTGAGGGCATGGAAGAGAGAAGGCAGCTTCAAGAGAAGAAAGCATTGGTGAAAAAGGTGGCTCAACTCCAGGGCTTATTGGGCGTTGAGCCGAATACTGAGGACCCTCTCAGTCCAGATGACAGCTCAAACAGCGATCGCAGCTTTAAGTCCTGCCACGAGGAACCCTATTCCCGCCCAGAATCTGTAATAGACAAGGATGAAAAAGCGGAGGGGGTGAAGGGTGAGGCAGAAAACTTGGAGCAGTCTGCGAAGCCAAAATCCCAAACTTCCCTGCACCTCCAGCACGGACCTTTGGACAAGCTCAACTCCAACGACCCCCCTCCTACCTTGCAGTCGGAACATGATCGTAATCGCAAGCACATTCTCTCATCGGAACACTTTCAGGCGATGGTCAACGTCAAAGAGCAGGACTCAACGACAACGACCGGGTTACGGGCCCACCTACCCCCCGACATTAATGCAAATCTCAAGGAAACTGAGACCGCCGACCAGCTGACTGACCTCCAGCGTTACCGAAACCGCATGCAGCATCATGATTCCTTCGGTGCTTATAACTCCACCGAGGATGAGCACACCGCCCGAATCCAGCGACAAATGCAGTCCACTGAGCAGCGGGCTATAAACAGGCGGAAGTTATTGAGCAGCGAGTATGGAATTATGTTGGCCGAACGGAGGGAAGATACCTTGAACCTGCCACTGGAACCCAACAAGTTGCACGTGGAAGTGCCTTTGTCGGTACTAACGCCCATGTCCGTCACCTCTGATGCCGATTTTGGCGCTCTGACGCCGCCTGACAACCCAGCTGACAAGGATGCCGCCAATAATAATAATAATGATCAAGCCGAAGACTCGTTATTGATGAATACCTTGTCACCACAAAGGAAGCCTATGCCTGTGAAAACAGCAGGACTAGGTTTATCCAGCTTTAAGCCAACTTTCGTTCTGCCCACGAACTTTCAAGCAAAGAGCCAACTGGAGGTGACCGAACCTGTTGCCGTATCGGAGGCCTGCAATCCGTTTATGGCCCGTCGATGTCTCCAACTGTCCGTGATGGTGCCTGTTAACGCCCACTACGCTCTGCTCCGAAACGAGGTCTTGAGAATATTTAAGGAGCTGCGCATCTACGAGCATTTCCGTCGGCTGAGGAACTACTTCTTCTTGCTGGACGGACAGTTTGGTGGGTTGCTCACATCCGATATTCTAGACAGGATCCGAGCGGGAATCGATCCAAAGAGCCTCTGCCAGAGAGGCGTTCTCGACGCCATTCTGGGCAATGCTTTGGCCTATAGCCCGTCGGATGAGACCACGGTAACGCAGAATCTCACCCTGAATTGCACCAAGATACCAGACCGGCTTGATTTCTGGTCCCTGAATGCCACCCAAATGCTGACCTTAAACTGCAAAGTGGACTGGCCCCTGAGCCTGGTGATAAGTTCGGAAACTGTTGCCAAATACGGCCAAATATTTGGATATTTGCTAAAGCTGCGGCATGTAAGTTATATTTTAGACGGAACCTACCAGCATCTTCAGCGAGTGGGAAAGCTGCTTGGCCCAGAGCTCCGGATGTCTGTCCAGTTTCGACAATTGCAGGTGGTGCGCCACAAGCTGTTGCACTTTGTGACAGCGCTGCAGACTCATCTAGTGGCCAAAGCCCTCCAGGTCACTTGGAAGAGCTTCAAGGATGACCTGTGCACCGCTAACTCCATCGAAGACCTCTACAGGCACCATGTGGCCTACCTTAAGCGGGTGGCCTTCTTGGCTTTCCTTAACCGGAGGAGTGCAAAGGTCAAAGAGACTATAGAAAATTTACTCGTTATTGTACTGCGCTTCTGCAAGTAAGTAAAAAAAAGTCCTGCAATTGAACTTTATTACATATATATTTTGTTTTTCAGAGTGATCCAATCGCAAACATTCATGCTGGATGAGGAAAATAATTTTGTACATCCGCGCTTCAAGCGCCTGTTGCAGGAGGAGGCCGAGTTCAATAAGTTTATGCACTATCTCATATATTTGGGCAACAAGGCGGCCGCCTCCGGCTACCAGGAGGAAATTGGTGACCTGATATGTATTTTTAATTTTAATAACTACTATATAGTATCGGAGCAGAAATCAGTGTCTTGAAAACCTTAAACTATTTAAATAGCAAAATAAAGGATTTATAAATGATTTCATAAATGCTCCAAAGGCGCTAATTCTTAACGGTATTCACATTTATATCCGCGTCTTAGATAGTATAGTATCAAATTTTGTGGAAATATTCAATCGAATTGATGTACCTTGTTGTTAAAATTGTAACTCATTAACGCGTCCATTATCTCAGAACACGCTTCGTATAAATTCATGTATCATGTATCATATGTATTTAATTTAATATCAAGAACTTTTAAAAGTATAGGGACCAGAAGTCAATAAAAATAATAAGAATCTATTACAATGCCTAATACACATATACTGGGAAAGTTGAATATTTAAATAAAATAATCAAAGTATAGAATTTCTTAATGCGTGGGTTTCATCCTTTGAGAACACATCAAAATGGTAATCAGTCTGGTAATTGGAAAATTTCCTATTTTGAAACTAAATACCGGTGCTACACACAGTAAATATCGCGAAAACTTCCACCTCTAGGCGATATATCGATTGGCGATAGGAATCATGAGTCATTTTCGTTTAGAATAATTTAGTTTTATTTTTAGTTTACAAAAGTTGCATGCGCTGGGATCCTACCAAATTATAAGAAATTTATTCTGTGAATAAATCAAACAAAAATGCAGGTAAAAATAATTCAAACAAAACATTAAACATCGAAGGAAGAGTTTAAAATTGAGGGCACTTGTGGGTGTGTTTACGCACCGCTGCCCCTGCATCCAAAAATAACTCCATATTTGGTATTGAAAATCTTGAATGAAAACTCACATGTGCTGCATTTCTCTTAGGACCCCAACGAAGACACCGAGTGGAACGATGTTCTCCGCGCCAAGGGAATCATTGGGCCCAAGGCCAAAGAGGCTGCGATCACAGAGGATCAGATCCAGAAAATGATGGACGATGCCATCCAGCGACGTACAGATCTCCCAATGGACGAGGGTCAGAGGGACAAGAAGATCGACGATATGTCGCTGGATGAACTCGACGAGCTGGAGGACTCGGAAGATGAGGAAGTGCTGGAGCAATACCGGCAACGTCGCATCGCTGAGATGCGGGCCACCGCTGAAAAGGCGCGATTCGGTTCGGTTCGAGAGATCTCCGGCCAGGAATACGTCAACGAGGTGACCAAGGCCGGCGAGGGTATCTGGGTTGTGCTGCACCTGTATGCCAATGGAGTGCCCCTCTGCGCCCTGATCCACCACCATATGCAGCAGCTGGCTGTTCGCTTCCCGCAGACCAAGTTCCTGCGATCGGTCGCCACCACCTGCATACCAAACTTCCCCGAAAAGAACCTGCCTACCATCTTCATCTACCACGAAGGGGCCCTGCGCAAACAGTACATCGGTCCCCTGGAGCTGCGCGGCGAGAAGCTGACCGCGGAGGAACTGGAGTTTATGCTGGGGCAGGCGGGCGCTGTGCCAACGGAGATCACAGAGGACCCACGGCCGCAGATCAGGGATAAAATGTTGGCCGATTTGGAGGACAAGAGCGCGGACTTTTACTAAGCATGATTCATCCCATCCCCGTCCACATCCGGTTTCCTCTTTAGAGTGGGTCCATATGCCAAAAATGAGTCATTAAGCTGAAGAAAGCCAACCCATGTACGTCTTTGTATATAGTTAGTTACAAAATTCCTGGAAAACTGACTCTTAATTGGCCCACTCCAACCTCAGGGGCTCCTTGGCACTTCTTCATTTCATTGTTTTGTGGCATTTAGTTTTCGTTATCTTCACACAAATAAAATGTTTACTTTTTTACTGGAATTTATTCACTTATTCTGTTTGGTGCTACTGGTCACAGTTTTTGCCACCGTCTTGGGCTTGCCTCGGAATATGTTCGGATCGATGATATTGTACGGATGCTCGCAGGCCGGATTTAGCACTCGTCCGCGCCTGGGCTCGTGCTCCTCGAGGAGATGGGGCGCCAGGAGAAGAAACAGCTGTTCCGTCCATGAAGGCAGTCCGCAGCTGGAGAAGCACAGCTCCCAGTAAGGCAGGCCCAGATGCGCGATAGCCATGCGTAGGTATTCACTGAACGTATCCGCCAGGAATTGCCAGCTCAGGGTGCTCAGCTCCAGCAGATAGAATTTGGGATTGTTTGAACTCGTTGATTCATACAGCATGCAAACCTGTAAGTGTGATATGGGTAATATTGTGAAATCCCCAAGAAAGAACCCACCTTGGCCACCTCGTTCACGTTGTTGATCTCAAATATCTTCGACTTGGCTGTAATAATAGGCGTGGCATTGCCCCACTTATCCTTTCCGGATGCAATTGGTGCCGGCAGGGATTGCGAGCTGCTTGCTGCTCCCAGCACATCCGAGTTGCTGCCAGCCAGGGCCGTTGAGCTGCTAACGGAGTGCGTCGTTTCGATGTTCTCTCGCAGAAGGGTCACCTGCAGCAAGTGCGGAAAGTGGATGTGACCCACCCGTCGGATATCGTTGGCTGCAAGTGAAGCATTAAGTGGAGAAAAAGGGCTAGCTGAGACGCGGCTCACGTGCGTACTGATAGCTCCAGTTCAGCACGAATCCATCCGAGGAGAGATAGAACTTCTTCATATCCTCTGGCAAGTAGACGCAGTGCCTCTGCTCCCAGTTGACTACCTGACAAGCATTCAGCGGTTGCCGTCGCTCCAGAGTCACATTGCACACTCTCGGTACATTGGCTGACGGAATAAAGACACCTATGGTTGGATTTGGACAAGGAGAAGGTCTTTGGAGCACACTCACAGAGGGTCCGAATAAGTCCCAGTGTTAAATTTTCATAAAAGGCATCCTCAGGGGAAATTTTCTTGTTCATTGTTAATAATTTTCGTTTCGCTGAAAGAAATATTTAATTTTTCAGACTAGAGATTCGATTGCTATGTTGCCACGGAGTAAATAAGGCTCCAATAGATGACTGGTTGCTGTGGCAACAGAACTTGGCAAAGGCTATTTGAACGGAATATTTCTACATATATTTCTTGTACAACATTTAAAATAATTTATTTACATAGAACCTGACATTGATATTTAAACCTAAGACTATATAAACTGTGGAGTTGCAACAACAATTACACATAAATAAACGATTTCCATGATTTTGGAGGGGAGAATGCTGACAATTCGGTTTCTCTATCACGGCCTTATCTCTTGCTCTGACCATGAACCTCGCTTTCGGCCTCCTCCTCATGTCAGGAAACCTCCCACACCGTCGACTCGACCGATCGTCGCGGCCTTGCTGCGACCTCTACGTGGGCATCCAGGCCGTCGCTCAGGCGACTAAAGCGTCGCGCCCAGCTGCCGCGGGCGTTCGTCGTCTGGCTTCCGGCGATCGAAGTCCGATTGCTGGCATCGCGGAAGAGGCTCATTATGTCCTGGTTGTCGCCCTGCGCCCGTTTAATACCATGCTGGTACTTGGCCTCCTTGGCCAATAATTGCTCACGCTGCATCTGGGTCTTTACCTCGGCTGGGACATCCGGAATAATGAACTGCATGATGCCAGTGATCACAAACACTACGTGCTGTAATGGTATGTTAGATATAAGAGCCTCTAGAATCAGTATTTAAGATATTGACCTCGAAGACCACAACAAAGGCCAATCGGGCAGCAAACACATGCCAATAATGCGGACTTAGTCCGTAGGGTTCGTAGTCCTTGGGTCCATTTCTAAAAAAGTATAAATGTAAGTGGATAATAAATAAAAGGATAATAGGAACCAACCTATATCCGCGATACTGGCAAGTGTCCGGATCCCGCTCGCTGACAGTTGCACCCCATTCCTCCTTGTAATCCGAGGTGTTGAAGATGGACAGCGAGTGCTCGATGTACCCGGCCAGCGTATGCGTCTCCGAGTACACAAACTTGTAGACCATGCGGGGTATAAAATCGCTAGTGTACGCAATCACAAAGGCGTTCGAGACGACGGCCGTATATGTGATGATCCGCAGGATGCCATACCATGCCCCAATATCCTCTACCCGCTCAGCCAGCGGCCGCCTGGCCTGCGTGACCATCTTGTAGGCATCCAGCCGGATCTCGGCCACATTGTTCAGAAGCGCGAAGAGCGGTGCCAGGGGAAATGCCGCCACAAAGAGGGTTACGAAGCCATATTGAAGGACTGGTTATAGAAGGGATTGTCATTTAAAATTAAAAGGCGACGACTCGAATGGGAGTCTTACTCATTTCCAGATATTCATCGAATAAGGCCAGGCGTCCAGGATCCTGCATGTGATAATCTTGCTCCCAGGCCATGTGTAGATGCGATTCATCTTTGGTCGCCTAAAAAAGAAGCACCAATCATTCAGCAAAGTATTACAAATAACACAACTAATTCCCTTACCTGTTTGTGTTTCCGCTGACGCCACCAGTTCCAGAACTTGGGAAACAGGTACTCCATGAAGTTGTTCCAGCACTGCTTTCCCACCATTATGATGGCCAACTGGATGCAGAGTTCGGACAAGCAGCCCGCCGGGTCGCATATGTCGTTCTTCAGGCGAAAGAACTCGCTCCTTCGGGCCTGATCATCACCCGGATAGTCAAAGAAACGGCCTTTGAAGAAAGCTATGTAGATGAGCGACGAGTAGAAGTTCATGAACTCAAAGAAGAAGATCTTGAAGGTGTACGAGTCCTCGTATTCGGTGTGAGTGCGGGGATTCTCCAAATTGGTCAGCCGAATAGCCATACGGTGGTAGATCTGAAATAATATATATATGATTTATGACTTTCCTTAGGATCTACTGAAGCTTGGACCTACTCGCGTGAGTATCATGATGACCACCAAATTGATCAGGGCAGCCGTGACACTGGTGAACAGCTTGGCATGCTCCTTCACAAAGAATCCTCCACCTCCATAGATAACCGACACCAGCGTTATGCGATACAGGATAGTTCCCAGCACGGCGGAGAGAACCACAGATATCTGCAGGATATTCGTGCTATATTACTGTTTTTATATATAAAACAATCAGATCACCATAAAGAGCACTGCACTGCCGGTGACGACAAATCGCAATGCTCGGTTCCATGTGGACATGTAGGGCTCCTTTTCCCGTGTGACCGGATTCATTCGAAACGTGGTGGCGTTTGTCTCGAACTCAGGGCGGTTCTCCTCGTCCATGTCGACGTTATGCAGGTCCCACTCCCAGACCAACACCGACTGCTTGCGTTTCCATAGCTCCAGAAAAGTAGTGGCTAATTTGAAGTTAATAAAACAAAAGTAACATAAAACCAAAGTTAATTATTAAGCATTTAACAATTAAACATTTTTGTATACCCCAAAAGGACATAAAGATTGCGAAGAACACCGTCGAGGGATTGTCAAACAGATACGTCAGCCGTGAAAAGAGGCACGACTCCGATAAACGCTGGTAGCTGCAGGCCTTGTCGCATAGCGGGCACAAGGTAATGTTGCCGGTCCCGTACTCGTTGCAGATCTCCTTGCTGGGCGTGTTATCCTCGGACTCAAGAGTGGCCAGGCCGTATATAAAGCAGAGTGTGCCCACCACGGCCGGATAGACGAGCATCTCCGTGTAGAATCCCAGCCAGCAGAAGTACAAGGCGATCTTGTCGCCAAAGTACTTGCGCACCAGGCACAGCGGCTGCTTCTTGTACCACTGCGAGGGATGGGCCCACGTCTGATAGAGCACCCGGCGGTCTAGAGAAATCCCGCTGGAATGGGGCCGGTCGTAGCGACCCTCGTGCAGCGGAAAGCAGCCCAGGTAGGTGCCATCGTTCAGCAGACGCCGAATGCCGCTCCGGTCGCTCTCATCGAAGGGCGTCCGAAGGAGCACTTGCATTACCATCAGGGACCGCTGTGCGCTGGTGAAAGCGGTGGCCCGGTCCTTCACAATGAACCTGCGGAGGAATATTATTACCAATTCATATTTCCTGTTAAATCCCACTACTTACTGCTCCTCAGGATTGCCATTAGCTGTTGCAGCCTTAAATGTAGTCTCCCCCTCGAGCAGGGTTTGATCCAATTGAATCTTTTTGGTCAATCGCTGCCACACGTCCTTCCAATACTGCACATTCCTGAGCACGACATTTTCCTCATCCTGTAATTATATATATTAAATATGTGTGCTTCTAGATCCCTGATAAACATGATAATCCTCACCCAAGACGGCTTCACGGATATGGTGATAAATCGTTTGACGGGCAGCTTCAGGTTCATGACCTCCGCCAGTCGCGTCTCCAGCCGCCAGGGAAGATGGATCTTAAGGAAGAAGGTCTTCTCGTTGAAGGACTGCGACTTGTCCTCCAGCTCTACTTCCAGCCCTTCCTTTATAAGGTTCTCCATAAAGCTTCTCCGATTATCGCGTCGCTTGGCCTCCGCCTCGGTCATCACGCCCAGGTCCTCCTCCTCCCAGGCCAGCACCATATCCACTTTCCGTCGACCATCCCGAAACATTAGCGACTCCGGGTCCAGTCCCTCTCGATCCTGTTTGCTGACCCTCCTCTCATCTCCGGACTCTCCGCCCAGGCTGTTACTCTTGCTGGCCTTCCGGCTGCCATAGTAGCTGCCACTCACACTGCTCGTCGAATCCGATGCCTTCCGGTCCGTGGGCAATAGTTGCCGGTAGCCAAACTGGTCAGGTAAAACGTTGGAGTGCGACGACTCCATGACCTCATAAGACTGGTTCACTGTCTCCCCGGAGCCCAGTGTAGGACTCAAATTTAGGCCCAAATTGCGACGCATTGCTGTGCCAGGGATATCCTCCTCATTGCTACCCACAATCTTCGGGCCAAAGGCCTGCGTGGGACTCGGTTCCGCCGACTCCGCTTCCAGGTGCGTGGGCAGCGGCACGGCAATGGGGTTGGACTTGCTGTACAGGGAACTGCCATTGCTGGTCCGCATCACCGAGGAGTTGAGCCACTTTTCCGTATAAGCAGCCGAGCCTGCACGGGCGCGATTGGCACTCAACTTGGATTTGGGCAGGATCGGAGTGGAGGGCTTGGCATTATTCACTTCCTGACAGCCGTATATGTTATCTATCTTCTTGTGTTCCGTTTCGACGACGCGCGAGTGCAGATCGGAGTCAATTAGGGCACTCTCCTGCGGGTACATCAGTATCATCTCTGGATAACCATAACTAAGGCAAAACTCACCCCGTAACTAAGCAATCTTCCCGCCACAATGCCACTGTCCTGGCTAAGTCTTCTGGGTCGCAGTTTCGTCTGACTCCGGCGTACCATGCGCTCACTTTTGGCCGGACTGGACATCACCTCCCGGCGGGTGAAGGGATCTGGGGATTGGCGCGGACTTCGCAGCGTTGGCACCGAAAGGAATCCTGCAAGGTGGATAATTAACTAATGACAGCTTATGGTAGTAGGATGTACTCACTGGGAAATTGAAAGACTAACTGTTCGCTGGTCCTCTCACCCTCCCGGGCAGCACTGCCGATGAGATCCTCTCTTGAGCTGGCTTCCGTTATGGGGGCGGTGCTCTCATCATCGACACTGTCGATGCGTATCTGAAAGATATGTGACCTGTCGCCGGACCTTCCGTCGTGACTGCTCATTGTGGGCCGGACTGTCGATGCGGTTGCGGTTGCTTCTCCTCTCTCAACCGGAGGGGGATCGGCGTCATGGAATTCTATGGAGGAGCGTAATTGGATGGGCGGCAGGTCATATCGGGCCACTTTATAATTTGGCCTAGTTTGGAGACACGGGTCAGCAGCACCTGTTCCTGTACCCATGATAAACTATTTAAAGTCCCAAGTTCGAAAAGTCGAGTGGGAGGAGTGCTGGGTGGACTGCCAGGCTGCCACGCCGCTCAGAGGTTGTCCGGCTGCACATACTTTAATCCCCCCATTCCACGGGAAGCCACGAGGCAGGGCATTAATAATTCATGCATGTTTATACTACTGCCCTCGAGCAGGGCGTTAATTTATACCCTTACGAGTATTTGTATCTTCATTTGCAAGCGCGTTCCAATCAAAAGGTGAACTCACGCACGCATTTGACATTGACCCGCAGAGAGGTGTTTGCTCAGAATGATGAGGCCTCGGACGTTGGGGCTGCGGGAGTGACATTGGCCCCGGGGGGATAATGCCTTTACATTAGCCACTAGTGCACCATGGGAGCGACTCCACTTGGTCGCAAAGGTTGGGCAAACAAACTTGTTGCTACAAGTGGTGACCACTTTCTCAGACGTACGACTGACAATAGGGCTAAATAATTGCCCTAGATTTAGTGAGAATGCATGGGGGGCGGGGGGTCAGGGGTTTGCCACTGGACAACGAACAAACAAACAAATCCATTCGCGGACTCGGAACTCGTACCTGGATCACTAATAAGCGTGCGACGGACGTCCTGGAAATGTCAGCGTTTGTTGGCAGTTGTGAAAAGTCCCATGCCATTGAAGTAATCACAACAATTGAAGGATTATTGATTCGCTCCTTTCGGCGGTTCCCATTTATATATGAGTAATCGATTATTGATTTCCGACTCTTACAGAGATGCACTTGGATAAGCGCCCCGTTTGAATTAACATTAACTATGTAGATCGCGATCGATCTGAGAGATGTGTATGTCAGTCTCCAGGACACCTTTTCGATTCCGCAGTTCGAGCTGACCCACTATTGATTTTGTGCTTGGGCTTGTAACTATTATCTTTCAATCAAGGTTCACATTATCCAAGCACACGCTCGCAAGTCCATCATATCCACTTGTAATACCACTTGGCTTTCACACTTTCCGCTCAGCACGGACGCACCGCTCACTACAATGGCTCCCGACCGAATGACCGACCAGGAGCTCCAGGACAGCGACACTCTGGGACAGATAGATAATCACGGTTCCACGGCTCTCACGTTGAGTGGCATTTGACTGAGCGGTTGGAGGAAGAGAGAGAGAGAGTGCCATAGTGTTGTATGTACCTAAAGAGGAACCTGAAACGAGATGGACTGAGTGACTTTAGGGACGTTTTAATTTATATTGCATGCTTTAGCAAATACTATTTCCCATATACTTCCTATATATGATTAGGACAAATAACATTAAAACATTTTTAAGGTAAATACAAGCTTTACCTTCCCATCACTGACAGAACATACGCAATTGGAAAGGGTCGTGTGGCTTTGGGTGGGCACTTTTAACACGAATATCCTATTAATATGGTATTTGACTTGCTACACGAGGTTCTTCGTGATGACTTCCTAATTTTAAATCAGGCCGATTGGCCGGTCGAGCGTTTCCTGACCACTATCTATCTATGTACAATCCTCGGTGTAAATGACGTCAGTTACTCGGAGGGTCTATAACCGTCATACGGTTTTGACACGTACATATTGTAATGGTGGTTGACCTATAACCAAAGTGAATTTAAGCCTTGAATAAAGCTGTCCCCAGGGGCAACGTCGTATTGTACTCCTGACGAATACTCACTCAAATTCGTGACCATAAAAATAGACTCCAATGCGACATTGTCTGGTGGTACTCGTATGTTGTGAGTACTATTATTGTACGGCTGAAAGTCTATTTTGATTAAGTGCACGTCACTAATAACTCGGGACCCCTCTCTTAAATCGTTATTATTTCGGGGGTTAGTGCGTGCCTATGAGACCCTTTGTGGAGCTCCTTTGTTGCTGATTGACTCCAGACTATATATCATATTGTTTCTCAAGTAGCCTCCTATCGACGTATTCAAATGGCAATTATTTGTATTTTAAGTAGCGCTCGTTTGGCTCTTAATTAGGTCGACGGAAGAATAAGCAATTATGGAGGATATCCTGATATATGGATATATTTTAATTCCCATTATATTTCACCAACACCAAAAGTATTACTTAACTAAACCAGATCGAAGTCTGTATAAAACATATTTTTATTTGTCGCCGGCGATCAAGTCGTCACCATCGGACTTGCACTGCTGCTGGACATCCAGCTCGCAGCTGCTCGTTGCCTTGTTGAAGAACTGTCCCTGGGCGCACTCTCCCTCAATGATTTGGCCATGAACGCACACAAAGTATCCCCGACAGTTGTCCGCATTCCGGACCAGCTGTCCGTGCTTGCCGTTGCAGACTCCAACACGTTCGCCGTTCTCCATGAGACAAGTGCCATCGTTCTGACGGCAGATGCCTAGAAGGCTGTCGAAGCCTTCACCATTGCGACATCGCTGGGAAAGGGCTTCATCGTCCTCGCAGCTGGTGTACCGTCGGCAGTCGCCTTGCTCCGCGATGGAGGCACCATTTCCAATGATTTCACAAATTCCGGCAAACGTAGTGGCTGCATCGCTGCATGTTCCGTTCGCTCCTGACCTTCCTTGGCCACTGAGCTCACCCTGCTGGGACTCTATGATGGGCTGCTCCGTGGGCGAGTAGTCTACGTCAAAAGCCTGGCACTGCTGCAGTGTGGCATTGAAGAAGTAGTCCCTATAGCAAAGCTCATGGCGCAATTTTCCGGAGACGCACAAGTAAAAGTTATTGCAGTTGGCCGGGTCGGGCATAATGTATCCATGCTTGCCCTCGCACACCAGCGGATCCGGAGGCACGTGCTGATTGTTGGGGTCTTCGTCATCGCCAACCTGTTCCACCAACGGACAGGAGCCATCGTCCTTCACGCACAGCAGCTGTTCCGCGTCAAAGAAGCTGCCGGCAGCACATCGCTGGGCCGTGGCTAGGCCACCGGCACAGATGAAATATCGTGTGCAGTCAGTCCGGTTGGCCAGGAAGCTGCCATCCTGCAGGCTGCCACAGCTGTACACGTAGGTGGCATTCCCCTCCAGCTGCCCGTTCCGACATAGTTGTGCGGCCTGCGCTTCCGGCTCGCAAAGAGACAGCACCGGGTTGAATTGATGCTGGGCGGGACACTCCACCGGGATCGCCAGACCCTTGACGCAGGCGTAGTACAGATTGCAGTAGAGCTCGTGGGGGAGCTTTACTCCGTGAAGTCCAGAGCACATCTTCGTACCGGTCTGGGTATCATTCTGGTCGGACTCCTTTCTACACTGACCGTTATCCACGCGGCAGATCTGGAGAAAGCTATGGAAGTACTGTCCCTCGTCACACTGAACGAGGCTAGTTCCATTCTGGCTGGAGCAACTGTAGTAGGCCCGACAATCCTCTGGATGGGCAACCAGCTTGCCATCCTCCAGGCCCGAGCAAATGGGCAGCTGGCAAGAGCCATCGTTCGGCCGGCAGTAGCCTTTGTTGGCATCAAAAAAGCTGCCAGAGGGGCAGCTCTGCAGGATGGTGGGCACCTGCTGCACGCACAGATAGAACCGGGTGCAGTCCGAGGGATCGCGCACACTGAAGCCATCCGTCTGATCCAAGCACTGGTTCTCCGCGGCGAGCTCCTTCATCTGCAATCGGCACTGAGACTGCGGTTGACAACTATTGAGACTCCGAACGAAACTGTGGCCCCTCATGCAGCTGCCCAAATGCCACTCCTCCGCCTCGCAGTAGAAGAACGTTTGGGAGCAGTTGTGACCGAACTGGGCACGCAGCTCTCCCTCCCGGCAGATGCGCCGCATTCCATTCGCCTGGCAACTGCCATCGCTGGGTACACATCCCAGCATGGGCTCGAACTGCTCCCGCTCCTGGCAGCGCTGCCTGATCCACTGGCCATCCGTGCACAGCTCGTAGCTGTGACAGCTGCCAATCAGGGAGCGACTGTCGCCACTGGAACAGCTCTCCAGACTCAGGTTCGCCGCCATGGCGCACTGGCCGGCATTGTTGGGCAGGCAATAGTTGTGTTCCCTGCTGAAGTACATGTCCAGGGGACACTGCTGCAGCCACCAGGCGTTGTCCAGACACATAAGGTAGCTGTGGCAACCAGCCACCGCTGATAGACGCACTGCACGCTCTTCGCAGTCCGTAGAGACATTCATGGCTTGCTTTGTCCTCACCCAATTGCAAATGGTTTGGTTCTTCTCCTGCTCGTAGCCCAACGGCAATGGCAGGCATGCACCTGGGATGGGTGAGTAGTAGTGCTGCTTGGGGCAGTTGCGGAGACGCCATTTCCCGGCGGAGCAGCGGAAGAACTGCAAGCAGTTGGCACTCTTGGTTGGGAGGGTCTGAGACTCAGTGAGGTTGCTGCAGGTCGGCAGATTGGGTACCCTGGCGTAGGCACAGACCAAATCGTCGCGGGGCTCCAGGCACCGCTGCTGTTCCGGATTGTAGTAACGCTGGTCGGAGCAGGTGCGCCGTCGCCAGTGCCCATCGATGCAGACCTCGTACTGGGAACAGTTCGCTGGCACCGAGCGCTTCTCATCGGGGTCGCAAAGCTGGAAGACAGAAGAATAGAGTATCAAGCTTTCCTGAACATAAGGCTGATGAAACCCCTGGACCCCTCCACATGTTCCATTCTATAGGCACACGAATAAAAAGCCGAAAGGGGTTAATTCATCTAGTTTGAATTTATTGTAGCGCATATGTGGTTAGGGTAGATTATATAATTATTGGGTATTTATACGTATAGAAGTGGAACAAGCGGAACATTCACATTAAACGTAACTCATAAATAACAACTAATGTCATAGGTAGAATATAGGATATAAGGAGCTAGTCCCGAGCTTAGAGCTTAGAAGAGTTTATGGAAGAATCTCTTGAACAAGGACATGGACCTTACGTTTTCCTCCGTCTCCAGGGATCGCTTCTGGATGCTATGGCTGGTGCACATTCCCAGTTCGGAGTCGAATGTCTGGCCAACGGGGCAGGGATGATAGGTCACACTGATTTTCTCCTCGTCGTCGCACGAGCAGAATCCAGTCTCGAGGTTCACGGCCTCGAAGGGCTCGAAGCGTGCCCGCTTGTGGCACTCCTGCAGGTTGCACGCGATCATCATAATGGTTTCCTTGATGGCACACAAGCCTTTAACAGTGTCGAATTCCTGACCCTGCTCGCAGCTATGGAAGATGGACAGGCCCACGTCCTCGCAGGTGCAGAAGCCAGTGGTTGTGTTCACGGCGGCAAAGGATGCAGCAACCGTTTCACGGGTCAGGCATCGGGTGGCATCGCAAACGCTGGAGGAGACTATTTTGGCGGATGCCACCTGACAGATGCCGACTGCACTGTCGTAGCTTTCACCGGCGGGGCAGTCCTGGAACACTGGGCTGCCGGCTATGCAAAGACAAAAGCCCTCGGTGGTGTTCAGAGCGGAGTAAGCGAAGTAGTCATCGGATCCACATTTACCAGCCTCACAGACGCACTCAGATGCCTAAGAACCAGGGGGAAAAGTTTAGTTAAATCTTCTTAAAGGGCCATTTACATTTTCATTACCGCCAAAACTCCGCATCGTCCTTGATCAGCGAGGAAGACCATATCTGGGCTGCATTGTCCAAGGAAGACTTCGCCGTTATCACAGTAGCAGAAGGCACTGCTGTCGTTGTTGCCTGAAATCGTTGGGAAGGCCTCGAAGTCATCCATGCAGGAGCACTTGTCAGCATCGCAGTCGGTGGAGACGCAGCCACTCTGAGGTTTTTAAAAGATTATCATGCGTGTTCTTTAATTGTCAAAAGAAAAGTCCAATGTCTCACCGTTTGAGTTTCGCAAAAGCCCAGGGACACATCAAATATCTGACCCTCGGGACATTCGCTGTAAACGGGCATACCGCCCTCACAATAGCAGAAGCCATCGAGTCCGTCGTTCGGCAAATACGGTGTGTACTCCGATAGGGTATCACACTCAGTGGCATTGCACTTGACCACGGCACAAGGATCCTGGCAAAAGGGAGCAACAAAAATTTGAATATTACCAAGAAAACGTATGTGTAATTTGCATCACTCACCACTGGTTCCTGGCAAATGCCTAGACTTGCATCAAAGACCAGATCATCGGGGCAGTCTAGGAAGACGGGACAGTAGTTTACGCAGTAGCAGAATCCGGAGGTATTGTTCTCAGCGGGGAAGTAATGGTAGTCCAGGCTGGTATCGCAAACGCTCGGATCACAGTCATTCACAGCGCAAGTGGTATCGTCCTGGGAAAAGGCAGATCAGCGATGGCTTCACTACACAAGCAGGAGAGAGCAGGGCTTACCGAGTTGCTAACGCAGGTGCCAAGCGATGCGTTATAATTGGAGTTATCGGGGCAGCTGTTGTACTTGGGGACCTCGTCCACGCAGATGCAGAAGCCATCGGTGGTGTCCAGGGCCGGAAGGGTGTAGTAGTCGGCCTTGCCTACGCAGCCATTGCGGCAACAACGTGGCTATTACGGAAATGGAGAGGTAAGGCTGCGATCTACACATAGTCAAGTTAAGGCTTACGTCGGGCTGAGGAATGAGGACGCATTCCAGTTCAGAGGAGTTGAAAGTGTAGCCAATGGGGCAGGGCACTGAGATGGGTTCACCGGCGCGGCACAAGCAGAAGCTATTCGAGTCGACGTAGTCGGGAGAGACATAGTACTCCGACTGACCAGTGCAGACTTGGGGATCACAATTTCCAGTCTAGAGTCAAAAACTGTTGTTAGCTTCGGATCTCTCGGGCTGCACGTTATTCGGGATACTTACAAAGTCGCACATTTCTTCAGTTGCATTGTAATACAGTCCCGCAGGGCAGGAATTAATATATCCACCGCCGCTTTGACAAATGCAGAAGGTCGAGGTGTCATTGCCCAGAGAGGGATATGTCTTGTCCTCGGCGGCATCTGTGCAGAAACTTTGGTCGCACTGGCACTACGGTTGACAACAATTAATTTATATTAGAATAAGTTCAAAGGATCTTATGCAAACATTGTTACTTACGCTGGGTTGGATTTGGCAAATACCCAAGAGTGTGACGTACGCCGAGTTGGCCGGGCAGGCCGCAATGGTGGCCTGCTGGTTGAGGCAAATGTAGAACCTGCTGCTGTCGCCAGTCACTGGATAGGTGGTGCCATCGGTTGCAGTTGAGCAATTCAGAGCCGTGCACTCAACGGATGAGGAGCACTGTCCGGTGGCAGAGTCGAAGGCCTGGCCAGTGGGGCATTCCACCACCTGGGCAACGCCGTCAGTGCACTGGTAGTAGTCGGTGCAAATGGGATGGGCCACGTTACCAGTGCCGCAGGTGCACGGATTGATGCACCTGGCGTACACATCGATGGCGCACTCACCGTCGCCGTTGTACCATTCGCCAGCGGCACAGGTGTGCTCGGTGGCCAGGCCATTCCAGCAGGTTATGTAGCTGGTGCAGTCGGTGGGATCGGCCATTTGGTAGCCGTTCGGCTTGTTGGAGCACACCCAGCAGGTGGCGCCGGTGTCCGGGCCGCAGACACCGCTGCAGTTCTTGAAGACATTGCCCACGCCGCAGGATCCCTCCACCAGCTGGCCATTCTCGCAAATCAGATACTTGTCGCAATCGGTGGGATGGGCCACTATGCTGCCCTGCTCGATGCCGCCCTCGCAGCTGCAGTCCGCTGGCTCCGGATCCGCGCTTCTCCTCTGGCGCGATCCACTCGATCTGTTCTCGGGGCAGGTGTTGTCGGTGTCCTCGCGGCAAATGCCCGCTGCGGCGTCAAAGTAGTAGTCCTTGAGGCAGGTCGCCTCCTCCCACTGGCCATCGATGCAGGCCGAATAGCTCCAGCAGTTCTTGCCGCTGGCTGGCGGATCACGGGCATTGCACTGGGAGTTCGTGACTGCGGTGCTGGTTGAGAGTGGATCGGTTGTGGTTGAGGTGGTGGTGCTGTCACTTCCGATGCACACACCACTGCTATCCACTTGGCAAACGTTCAGGTTCTGGTTGAAATAACTGCCTGAGACACAGGACTCGAGAACCCAGTCGCCATTCTGGCACTTGAAGTACTTGGTGCAGTCCTGGGCATTCACCTTCACGTCTTCCTCCGTGCAGTCCGCCACGCAGCACTCGTTCTTGTCGTCTACGATGCACACGCTCAGGCTGGAGTTGAACAGGTTGCCCTTGCCGCAGTCTCCCGCCACGAGGACGCCGTCGATGCAGATGAAGTACTTGCGGCAGTTGTCGGGGTCGGGAATGAACTCGGCGTTCTTGATGTCACCACAATCGCAGCCCGTCGGGGATTCCGTGGTGGTCGTTTCCTCGTCGCAGGCTTCCGTGGTCGTAGTAGTATCCTCGGCGCATGGCTCAGTAGTGGTGGTGGTATCATCGCAGGATGGCTCCGTCGGGCAAGTGCCGGGAACACATTCCCAGTTATTGCTCTCAAAGTAGCTGCCTTGCGGGCAAACCTGATAGGTGGCCGTATTACCGGAGCACACGTAGAACGCGGAGCAGTTGGTCTTATCGGCCACAGTCGATCCATCGTCCTTGCCAATGCAAAAGTTGACCCAGCAATTGGAGTTGTCTGTATCCACCACGCAGGCTTCAAGCGTGGTGTCGAAGTAGCTGCCCAGGGGACAGGTCTGGAGCGTGGCACCCGCATCCGAGCATACATAGTAGCTGGCGCAGCTTTCGTCGTTGGCGATGAAGGCTCCACTGGCCTTACTGATGCACAGGTTCTGCCAGCACGTGTCATCCGTATCCGGAACACAGGCGCTCTCCGTGAGGTTGAAGTAGCTGCCGGACTCGCACTTCTGCGGGTAGGCAGTCTGTTCGTCACAGATGTAGAATTCGCCGCAGTAACCAGTCTTGGCCAAGTAGGCACCATTCACCTCTGTGGCACACACATTGACGGCCTAGAGAGTTAAAATGGGTTAAAATTATTGAGATTTTAGCGAGAACTTTTACTTACATCGGCGAGGGGAGCCACCAGGCTCAGCTTGCACAGGCCGCGCTTGGCGCTGGAGCACTTGCCGGTCTTCGGATTGTACTCCTTGCCCGCCGGGCACGTCACCGAGCGGACGGTGCTCTTGGCGGAGCAGCGGTAGTAGCTGGAACAGCTCGTAGGATTCGGCCAGTGCGGCGAGAGGCCGCGGATTTTGCGGTAAATGCATTCAGGATCGGCGGCTCCCACCAGGCTGGCCACTGTAGTGAGTGCCACCACAGCTAGCAGAGTAACTGGAGACGAGAACGTGAATTTTAGATTCCAAGGAGCTATCAGCATCCTCCCTGCACTTGCTCACCTTTCATCTTTTTTCACTTGTATTCCTCTTGTGTCGGTCGAAATGTACTCCGCATCATTGCCAAAAATTCAAAGCCCTTATATACATCATTCGTTCCCCTCTTATCGCCATCAATTATGTTGATCATGTCAGACACGGGCCCATCATATCAGCCTAATTGGGGTGTGAACCCCGAGCACCTTAGTTCCTGGAACGAACACCTATCGAGGTGTAACCACTCCCCGTTTTTCGCCAAATTATGAATGAATGTCATGAGCATGGTCGTGGCCCAGCTCAAGACCGCCCGAAGGTCGGAGCAGTGAGAGAAATGACAATTGTTGAGAGCATGCTAGTCTAAGTACTTTATTTCGCTAGGCGCAGGTCTGGTCGCAGGTCTGGTTCACCGAATTCCAGTAAAGATCACTGGGACAGTCCATGACGTACCCTATATCCCCATCGCAATGGATGTACAGGTGGCAATCGTATGGATGGGGCAGGAACTGCACTCCCTTGTGCGTCCGGCAAGAGGCGTTCGCGTCAACGCTGGGCGTGGGATAGGTTGTGCCCGAATCGCCGGCAGTAGTTGGATCCGAGGGATCATCTGTTGGTTTCTCAGTGGGTTCTGTCTCCTCTGTGGGACTATCTGTCGAAGGTTCACTGGTGGGATCTGCAGGCTTCTCTGTAGGTTCCTCAGTGGGATCTGAGGGCTTCTCCGTCGGGTTTTCCGTTGGATCGGAGGGTTCTACAGTGGGTTCTCCGGTAGGATCTGAGGGGTTCTCTGTAGGCTCCTCAGTGGCTTCTGAGGGCTTCTCTGTCGGGTTTTCCGTTGGATTTGATGGTTCTGCAGTGGGTTCTCCGGTTGGATCTGAGGGGTTCTCTGTAGGCTTCTCTGTAGGCTCCTCTGTAGTCTTCTCTGTAGGCTCCTCTGTAGGCTCCTCTGTAGGCTCCTCTGTAGGGCTCTCTGTAGGCTTCTCTGTAGGCTTCTTCGAGCACTCTTTTGTCGTTTCTCCCGTAGGATCCAGGGGCGTCTGTGTAGAATTCGATGGCTCATCAGTTGGATCCCAGGGATCCTCAGTTGTGTCATCATCCGTTGGGTCCCAGGGATCGTCGGTGGGGTCATCCGGATCCTCTGTGGGCTCAGGTACGGCGGTAGTATTGACACATCTCCGAGCGCTCAGGGCTGTGGCCAAGAGCATAAGCTGCAGGGACATCAATATCCAGACCACTGAAACCCAAAAACGTTTATCTTCAATGCTAAAGGATGTTATTCAGTTTCCATTACGATACTTACATTTCATGCTGTCAGACTGGTCCAATGAATGCAGCCAGATGTCTGGCGCTATTTATACCGTTTTCGAATCAATAATTCTCTAATTAGCATACAACTAGTTCTCGTTTACCACTATCTTCGATAAATAAGATAAGAAACGCGTGCATTCTTCGTCATAATGAAGTAGAGTCGCACTGCATTAACCATGAGAAATGGATAAACATAATTATCACCATTTGGAGAACATTCACTTGCCAATATCTACATAAAGTTTGTTATTAGAGTCACTTCCGGTGAATAGTACACATTCCAGATCAGTCATTCAAGGTGAAACACGCGTTTCCGAATTATTGCAATCAATATACATATATTCTTCTTGATAAGATTAATGTTATTCAATAAGATAGGAATAATAGGAGACTCTGGAAATCACAGATTTCATGTTAAAGTCAAGTAAACCTTAGCATTTTATTATTTGTTGTTAAGAATTTTAATACTTCTTATAAGATAAAGCAGAAGTTGTATGTTAAATACTACTAACAAAAGTTATTAGGGTATTTAGGGTTTTTCCTAAATTATTTAAGTATATTTTTTTATATATTTTCCCCAGTGCATTCTTAAAAGGGTTTAATAAAACGTATTAAATGATAGTGTTGAAAACTCTAGGGTTATTTACTAGCTGGCTTTAATTTCCCTTTGTAATTCCCCCACTAGATTAAACACTATCGGAAGTGTCAGTTACCAACAGAAATATATATAGTTAGTTTGACCATTTAACCTTCCTCATTCAAAACTATATATTCAGTAACAAGCTATGGCAAAGTAAATATATAAACATCATTTTCCTTAACCCAAAATGCTTAATTGTTAGCTTATGGTTAACAAAGAACTAAGCCACCCAAGCTTTCAAGTGAAATATAAATATCAATTCAAATGTTTCCGATTTGATATAACTCTGAGTTTCTTAGAACACTTAACTTTCTTCCGTCGAGACTCGATCAGTCAGTTAGATAATTTACACTTTATACTGATAAGGTTTGCTGGCTCAAAACTATTTGTAAACAACAATTTTAATGAGCAGTTCTTAAGAGAGAGCATTACTGCACAGTCTATAATTGGGTATATGAAATCTATATTTTCTTGAATTTTAATTTCCATTTCTGTAAGCTAGACATTACTCTAGATACGCTTTAGAGCGTCATTACCTATCTCGTATCAGAGTAAGCTTGGGAATTGCAAGCCATAAAAAGTATTACCCGATAAGAGTCAACGTGCATTCAAAAATTTATTTACTACGGAATTAGTATAGCGTATATTTTATTGATTACACAGATAAAAGATGAGTAGTTGTCCGCTATAAACTTGAAAATATTGCTATATAAGCAGTGCGTTTCACTAAAGATTGGTACTTTACCAGGAACTATTTCAAGCATGAGAGGTAGGATGACTGTTTGTTCTGCCACAACTGCAACTAAAAATAATTAAACTATAGGCTTTCAGATTGTTTGCTTTGCGTCACTGCTGACACTTCTTGCAAGTGCCACGGCTGACTCGGCGGAGGAGACTACGATTGAAACTACGATTGAAACCACAACGGACCAATCAACCACTCTGGAAACAACTGAAGAGGATGCCATCACAACTCTGCCCCCGCCTGTTCTCTGTGATGAGGAGGAACTCTTTCTCCCAGCACCCGACTGCCGGGAGTACTATCAGTGCCTCTATGGAGTTGGAATCCTGAAAAAGTGCCCCGCTGGCCTGTATTGGGATCGCGAGCTGAATGTCTGCGGCTGGGACTCGCCGTACTGCATTGAAGAGGGCGACAAGTCCACGCCGGCCCCATCCCTGAGCTGCGCCTCAGGATTACCGTTTTTGCCCTATCTGCCCGACTGCACCAAGTTCATCCAGTGCGTCTACAACATTGGCTTCAAGCTCAGCTGCCCGGGAGGACTGTACTGGAACCAGCCGCTGCAGTCATGCGACTTCTCCTGCGACAATACAGTCAAGTTCGCCGCCGCCGAGCAGGTGCAATGAACGACAATAAATTAGGAGGCATTTTGTAACACAGAACGAAGAATTGTAATCAGAAATAAACGCAGTAATACAAAAGCAATCCAAAGTAATTGGCTTTCGGCAGACGGCAGTTCACTTGAGTTCCTCTTGAAGATAACGAGTTTCGCGAAAAAGATCCGATAAGATGGGGAAATGAGCTCCCGTAAGGGTTATAAATATGAATGCACGACGCACGGGTATCATTTGACCAAATGTTTTCGCAAAACTCATACGCGATCCAGTAACGATGAATTATCACTCCGCGGATTTTATAATAGGAATTGTACTAGTATTTATAATTAGCGAAACATTACACGTAAAAGCCGAAAGTGAATCAACACTTCAAGAAAGAAGCTATCAAGTTAAGAGTGACATACCATTAGCAAGTTTTTTAAACAGAGCGTCAGCAGCAAGTGAATATAATCCTAAATATGCCAAGACAAAGGAAAACCAAAACCCACAACCCGTCGGCAACCAGACAACGCTTTCTTTAAACGGTCTAGAAATAAAAACGATATCTGAACTCGAGGATACGACACAGGATCCAGAGACAACTACTGCGATTCCTGATGAAACTACCACATCCTCACAAGATTCCTCGAGTGCTCCGCCAGAGACAACGACGATAGAGAAATCTACGACAGCGGAAGCAGAAACTACGACAACTTCAGAGGATCCTGATGAAACTACAGCCTCACAGGATTCCTCGACTGCTCCGCCGGACACAACGACGATAGAGGATTCTACGGCAGCTGAAGCAAAAACCACGAAAACTTCAGAGGATCCAGAGACAACTACGGCGATTCCAGATGAAACTACCACATCCTCACAAGATTCCTCGACTGCTCCGCCAGAGACAACGACGATAGAGGATTCTACGACAGCTGAAGCAGAAACTACAACTTCAGAGGATCCAGAGACAACTACGGCGATTCCCGATGAAACTACCACATCCTCACAAGATTCCTCGACTGCTCCGCCAGAGACAACGGCGATAGAGGATTCTACGACAGCTGAAGCAGAAACTACAACTTCAGAGGATCCAGAGACAACTACGGCGATTCCAGATGAGACTACTACAGCCTCACAGGATTCCTCGACTGCTCCGCCAGAAACAACGACGATAGAGGACTCTACGACAGCGAAAGCAGAAACTACGACAACTTCAGAGGATCCAGAGACAACTACGCCGATTCCTGATGAAACTACTACAGCCTCACAGGAGTCCTCGACTGCTCCGCCAGAAACAACGACGAAAGAGGACTCTACGACAGAGGAAGCAGAAACTACGACAACTTCAGAGGATCCAGAGACAACTACGGCGATTCCAGATGAAACTACCACATCCTCACAAGATTCCTCGACTGCTCCGCCAGAGACAACGACGATAGATGATTCTACGACAGCTGAAGCAGAAACTACAACTTCAGAGGATCCAGAGACAACTACGGCGATTCCAGATGAAACTACCACATC
>VNJU01004338.1:0-51031 GCA_008042675.1 Drosophila seguyi
TTGGTTAAGTTATAATTTTTTTCATTAAAATTTACCGATCGTTCCTATGGCAGCTATATGATATAGTCGTCCGATCCGGCCCGTTCCGACTTATATAGTAGTGAGAGCATATAGAAGACTATCTGCAAAGTTTCATTCAGATAGCTTCAAAACTGAGAGACTAGTTTGCGTAGAAACGGACGGACAGACGGACAGACGGACAGACGGACAGACGGACAGACGGACAGACGGACAGACGGACAGACGGACATGGCTAGATCGACTCGGCTGTTGATGCTGATCAAGAATATATATACTTTATAGGGTCGGAAATGTCTCCTTCACTGCGTTGCAAACTTCTGACTAAAATTATAATACCCTGCAAGGGTATAAAAATATAGGATTACGCAGCATTTTAACTACTGTGCCAAAATCATATTCTGCAAATGTAACTTGTACCAAATATTTGAATAAGCTATGAATATCTTATGCTGAGTTTCTTACTATTAAGTCATAAATAATCTTTTAATTAGTTAAGAAATAAAATAAACATTAATTATAGACCCTTAAATTTATAAAACTAAAGAGCTCAAATTGAATTATACTTTTGTAGCTGCTGTATCCTGTATAAAAATGTCAAGGCATACGCTTGAGCCATCATGTCGTATATCAAGAGACGTCATTATTTTGCGCATACTCTGGGATCAGGCCGAGTTCAGACCGGGTCAGGGCCTAGAGTGTCTCCGCAGACTGTTGCCAGCGAGAGGGAGAGTGACATAATTTGATAAATGATGATTTTATAATCGTTTGCATGACAACCACCAGCACCGGGCCGGTAGTCCTTCTCGGAGTCCTCCCATCCCATCTCCCGCTTCTAGGAGAGTGTCCGTTTTCCTTAGTCAACTATCCTTTGCAGACATGTTTGTGTCAGCCTCAGCTCAAGTGACAAACCCCGAGGCAGCGCCAGTTTGCATGTAACCAGAATTTTTGGATTTAGCTGGGCTCTCGGTCTCGGTCCGGGACTTGTCCTACACTTCCACTTCCACCTGGCCAGCAGCAAGCCTTTTTGCACATTTTCATTTGCGCTTCCAATTTCAAAATCCCAGGACCAGAACCAGAACCCGAGCTCCCGGGCCCGGCAATTGTATTTCCTAGTCCTGAAAATGATAAATTATCGCTTTTCAACGTTCTGATGCAATATGATGTCGTCTGCTGTGCACGAAAGCTCTTCTCCCCGGCCCTGGCCCACTCCGCCCATCTAATTCACATTTTTGATTAATTGGATTTCACTTTGAGACAAATAGAAATTTTCATTTCATTTTCTATTTGCCTTTTGCCGGGCCGACTGTTTGTTGTGACAACTTTATCACTCGATTCTCCGGTGCGAAATACCAAATTGAATTATGGCCAGAGAAAGATTCATTTTTAATTTGCGATATCAGAATCAGATTGCCCATGAATATTTCTTCATCTGCCGCCGGAATGGGGCAGAGCTAGCTGCACATCAAGCGAATGTCTCAATGCCATTATCCTAGTGCGCCAGCGTCGTCGATGCATTAAAGTGCATTTTAAAATAGAGCAATAAATATTTACTTAGGGGGCGGTTGGCGCAGACAGCGGGCGTGGCTGATTGCCAAGCCATATCGTAATTGCAGATAAAGTTTATGCCATTAACCTTAGCGTTGTCTAGTCAGAGCCACCACCATCGCATCCCCTCAGTGCGCTGTAAAGTGCTTTTGAAACATTTCATGATATAAGCACTGCCTCTCCGCCGCCCCCTTTGCCTTTTGGTGCCGTCAACAACTTTACATTTGCGGGCTTCTCCTGGGAGGCTAACGAAGAAATATGCAGAAAGTCGGAGATGGGGCACCCGTGCGTTTGCCATCATTAAACTTGTGCGCAAACATCGGCAAAATGCATTAAACTTGGTAAATATCGTAAAAATTAACGACAACATTATGTGGGGCAGCCGGCAAGCTCCAACTTGTTCTCATTTCTATGTGTAGTAATGGCCAAGTTCAAACTATAAATTCGAATAGTAACCAAGCCAAAACAAGTTAAATAGCTAAGTCTGGCCTTGCTACGAGTAATTGGAAATGCGATTAGACTTGGGCAAAACTTATCTTGAGGACGATTATGCAAATGAATAGAATAATCTTTTGAGCTAAGCGAGCCCCCATCCTGATCTGTCTGACTTGTCGCACTTTTCCAGGCTTATCCGTGGGAAATCAGCATCAGCACAGGGCAAAAACACAATCTGTAACCAACTGAAAACAGTCCCGCAGGAAGTGACGGCACCGCTGGAGGCCGGAGTCCTTTTTCTATTCCCCTCTCTCTTGAAATGCACTTGCACACTTGCCTGTTGACATTCTCGAAAAGGCATGGAGCGCAAATTAAAGGAAATACAGCCAGGACATCAACTGAAACTGCACAGAGGAAAACCAAGCAAATTGCAACCGCCTTAAATTAAAATGAAATAAATTAACTGTACAACTAATAAATATCAGATATTTAACTATTACTTTATATATTTTTTATTATTTTTTTTTATTTAAATTTCCAACCAACATGTTACAGCCTCCAAAAATGACTGATGATCATTTTCGCCAGTGCTGGTGCCCTGCCATTGTTGGTATGTGTTCTTGGCCATGTTCTCGTATGTGTGTGGGCGACTATTTGGGCTGTTTGTTTAGCGCCAGCATAAACAGCTGTAACAGTTGGCCGTACAAGCCCGCCCGCCTGGAATAGGGCACCCAATCAGAGTCCGCATCCAGCGCTCGCTCGCAACGGTAATTACATAACAAAAGTGCACACAAACCAACAAACTGGCAGCCAGCACAGCCTAACCATGGTCATCTGCATCTGGGCCAGCACTTAAATGAGTTATACAAATAATTGTGCTGTGATTATTCCACTGACCACGTTCACACGGGCACAACCCGGCCGGGGCACAATGGTCCTGTGATGAGTTAGCAAGAGACAGAACAGCCAGCCGCAAAAGGGGACGAAACATATAAGAGATACTTTGTGCAATCTGTCACAACAACGGATATGTCAACGAAAACTGAGTTGAAGTTAATCATCTATTGACATTTACCGGCAGGCGAAACGGAAAATCGTATCATTGTACTTTAAGGATCATCATAAATCGCCCAAATCGTAATCCTATAAGTGGAGGTCATCCCACCAAATGACGCATACGCAGTGTGCGCCAGCACACAATTGTCTGTAAACATTGCAATTTGTTAGAACCCCATATTAACTGTGCAGCTTACAGTGCTAGGAATTATTTTACGCATATCGAAAATGTATTTTTTATTTATAAATTATCCAAAATCTAGAAATCATGAGAAGACTATAGCGGCCATAGGAACTATCAAGCCAAAACAAATACTCAATAACATTCAAAGGTTTAATGATTAAAATTATTTAGATCTGTAATTTTTTTGTCATACAAATAAGATTTATTGAAAAAAATATACCTTGTTCTGGCATAAAAATTTTACTCCGCACTGTAGCAACTGTGGTGGAATTTCAATTTCAGCTAGCCACGTCGCCTTTGATAGGTCCACTTGTCCGAAACGAAAGCCATGACCAAAGGCGTGTGATTTATAACTAATTGATGAACACAATCATGCAGTTGATGGCCACATGGCCGAGTGTGGGCCGTGTCCTTGTCGCAGCGTACAGTTGCGTCCAAGGTCGCGAGCTGTGAGTGGCCGGAGGACTCGAGTTCTTGGTCGAAGAAGTGGTGCAGTCAAGCGCTTCGCTTGAATAATTCTCGGCATAACCATGTTTATTATGCTTAGGGACCGTGGTTGTGACGGCGGTGCGGAAAGTTTTGGCCAGAGGCACGCCTAAATGGCGTGCTCGCATTTCCGTTTCCGTTGTACGCAATCAATTTGAAATTCGCTTTTTATGCGGTCCATTTTGTTGCCGTGGCCGTTGCCTAGCTTTTGTTTTTAATTGACGAATAAATTTAATTGAACTAAATGGATTTCGTTTTGCGTCACTTTACTGGTTTGTTGGTGTCCTGCCTAATGGCTGCCGCGTATATCGGGGTATATATGTATGTGCGTTCGCTTATATACTCTTTTTGACCTTAACGAAACCCTTTTTTGGATTTGTATTGGTAGGCTGAATATATAGTAGTAGTAGCTGGCAACGTATTTTAATTGAATTTCAATTGATTGCAAAAATGTTCAATTTGGTGCCGCAGCCAAATTTCATTTTAATTAATTAGAATTGATAACAATAGCGGGTTTCCGTGCATTTTTTGCTGCCCTCTCGCTCAGTCGCTGAATAATAAATGCCTTAATGGCTTTGTATTTGTATTAGCCGGGCCGGAAGGGTGGATCTATTTTATGGGTTCACCACCATCTAGATCCATACGGGAAATTTATTATTGGAATAACGGGTTGAGGGTCAACATTTAATATCAAATAAACTGCCGGATAATTATTGATTGAAAGTGTCGAGATATCATGCTAATCGAATTGACATTACAGCAATATTAAATGCTGACAAAACAGTAAGGGTATCATAGCAAATCGTTAAATAAATAATGAATATGTAATGAATAAAGCAAGTGCTTGATTTGCAGGTGGGAAATATAAAAGACAACTTATTTGGGCCTTCAAATTTATGCAAAGCTATAAGAGAATGTCATTTTAATTTTGACAATTTTGACAACGTTGCGGGCAGATCAGTAAACGTTAGTCATTCGAAAGTGGCAAAGAAATTAAGTGCATGACCACTTGGACTTTTATATATTTTTTAAAGTTTATTAAATAACAAAGCTATTGTTGGTTGGTACTAATTTTCACGTTTTAAAGTCTCCCCTTTTCCAACCTTTGCTCCTTTGAGCTGGTTAATGGGTATGGGTAGCAATTTCTATGCCAATCAAAAATTAATAACTCTAAGCCGTTTAAAATCGCATCTTTTTTTAACAGCATTAAATATTTAATAGATTTTCTAATGCGGGAAGTAGGTGTAAAAAGTTTTTCCATTTGGCGCACATAAGCTTTCGCAAAGTGAATTCATTTTTTTCACTTTTCTACCATGACACACACATACGCACAATAAAATATGTTCACCAAACTGCAATCAAAGCGACATAGCACAAATTTCACAGATTTTTGCACATTAAAAATATGCTCGCTACTCCAGCAGTTTCACACACACACACATGCCACGCCTCCCCTGAGCCCATTTTTAGCATGCCAAAAAAAAAGAAGAGCAGCTAGCAGCTAGCAAAGTTTTTTATGCCAACGAGAAGAAGAAAATAAAAAAAAGTGAATGCGAAAAGTAATCGAGGAGAGGAAAGCAGGGGGAGCAGCCGGCTTGCAAAGGGGCTTTGTGGCCAATGCTGCGATGCTCCATTTCACCCCCTTAGCACCCCGTTTATGGCCTGGAGCCATGGAATGGCGGCGGCACTGGCAAAATGCAACGCTGAATTTGATAATCAATTACCGTGCCATAGCTGGAGGTCCTGGAGCCACATATGGGCCACATTTAGTGCAGACTGGAGACTGCAGACAGCCACAAACACAAGTAAATGCCACCGAATACACTAGACTTCGCACAACGCGGCGTATGAGTAATATGAGGAATTGTCTAGTGCTGGGGTTTTCGGTATGCCGGAGCGGGCAAATAGTGCAGGTGGTAATGCAAATAAATATTCAAATTCTCCTAGATTTGCCGACATTTTTCATTACAAACTGCAAATTGGTTTGTGTTCGCTCAGCAGCTGCTGCCCGTTGGCCATGTCCATGTCCATGTCGTTGTGTATCTTAAACCAATTAATGAATGGCCAGCTATAAATGCTAAAAATTTCACAAATCTTCTTTGCACTTAGCAGGAATGGATTTATGGCTGACCGCAATTTAAGACAACCATAATCTATTTGCAAATCTAAATCTGGTATGCATTATTTAATCCAGAGTGCACTAAGAGGCGTTTTTGATTTTTTTCCTTAAAAAAAGACTTGAGAAGAAATATTTAAAATGGAATAAAATGTATTTTAAGACTCCTATTAATACAACAAGCTACTATATTAACTTGTTACAAAATTTATATATTTTATAAATCCTGGAGACGAAAAAGAAAATGAAAAGCAGCTCCTTGCCTCTCTTGGCAATTACACTAACAGTTGTCTGATTTTTTATCAACTTCAATTACCGCTTTCCGTTAATTGCCGCCGTCAGCATTGGCAGCATTCGCTTAATGAAATCATTTAATCAGTGCCTGCAACAATTGACAAAGTGGAAATGGCCAGCTCCACCTCTTGCTCCGCTTAGAGCACATGTTCCATTTATGCTCTACACTAATCAAGCTGGTAGTGGCAGCTCCTCCGTTCAGTTAGGTTGCCCATCTCCGTGGCGGTGGAGTGGAGTCTCCCCACTGCTCCACTGACACCAGGGAATTGCGGGCCGCCGACAGCTGTCCTTAATTACATGGAAATCCACACTAGATTCGTACTACCTTTCCCTCTCACTGGAAGCCAAAGTCCCCACAGAGTCATTCACCTTGCCACCAAAAAAACGAAAACAATGCAAACGGCTTAAAATAAGGGTACATTCGGACACCGAAGAATTGAGTACCCTTTAAGGTTAAATTAGGTGATTGGATATTATATGTTGGAAGATAAAAAAATGTTGGTGTTTTTCCGAAACTTTGTAGCTGCTTTGAGTACTTATTTCTGCAGAATGAACTTTACAAATTATTTAACTATATAATACCGATTTTAATTAATGTAATATTCATATCTAATAACCCCGAGTAATGTATAATTAACTCACGCAAAATCGAAGCAGTTTTTAAGTTCAATTTTTTTTGTAATTAACTTTTCTTTTATAATTAAAGCTGCAAATTGCAAATTGAACAATCCTTACATAAAACACTTTAAAAAGGGTATGTAGCGGAAGCCAAATGGCGAAGGGAAAAATCGAAATCAAGTGAATATAACATATTATTTCAACAGGCAACTCATTCAGCATATAATATTACCACCCTCGGCGCTGTATGTAGTTGATGTACGTAGCGCACCGCGGGGGGTGGATGGTTGGTCTTGGGGTGTTCTCTGAGGAGGCTTGGGGGTTTAGGGCTGGCTGGTTTGGGGGCTTACAGTTGGGGCTATGGCATGGCATCGCGTAGGCCTGCGGAATTGAGGTGAATACGGAGGAGAACACATTCACACACTAAAAGGCAAACAAAGGGAAATCAATCTTTGCACATACTTTTAGCATATGCACACGTATGATCCCCAACCTCCTTTCAGCTCCTCCCACAATCACACACACACACAATGAAACGTATGTATGTAGGTTTGTAACGTGTGTGTGTGTGATTGTCGGCTTGACGGGGAATTGGGGAATATTTGCATGCCTTTGTGTACTTTTTCCATATGATTTATGACCTAAATTGTTGCTGCTCGCACACATATAATTACACACACATCGCTCTTGCTCCTGCTCCGGCTGTGGATGTGGCTGTGGCTACAGCTATAGCTGAGTGTGTGTGTGTGTCGTCTTGGGACGCGCGCCAAAGTATGCTACACTTTTTGTTTTATGAGTTAATAAGTAGGCGTGGCCCCAGCCCAATTGCTACACTTTGATTATGGCGCCGGATACCCATCTCTGCCCCCTCCGCCAAACTGGGAATATATATATATATATACGTACAGGCGATATATGTATGTGCGGATCAGATAGGATAGCGCACAAAACTTTTTCAAGCATGCTTTTGGGGCAAGCAATTTAGAAAATGTACCTCGGCGGCTTCAAAGTTCCTTTCACGCTCGACTGGGCTGCACTCGCTTATGGGACCGAATGTCGTTCCATATGGCGGTCTCTTCTAATTCAAGTTTAACGGAAATCGCTTTCCAAATGTTGTGAATTTTGAAAACAACTTAAAGGAGGAGAACACTTTAAGATAAAGTGGTCTTAAGCTATTACTAGAGATAATTGTAATTTGAAATCCCATGTATTTACTAAGCACCCGAAATACTGAGTACCTAAGCAGTCGGTTTCTGTCCCAAAACAAAGGCCACAACACTGACCTTCAGCTGAGTGAAAACAAAACACAACGAATCAATGCAACTGCAGTGCCAGCAAAAATGTCAGCAACGGATTAGGCCAATCCTCGCCGGTTAATCCCCGTCGGGTGCATCGCTAATCCAATTCTGTGGGGCTAGCGGGCCGTATAAAAGCTAGAGCCCTTGCCGGCAGTGATTTCGTCTTGGCCCAAAGACCGGAGCATGGAGTCCGCTAACGTGTCGGCGAGTCTGTTTGGCAACGTGTCCACCGTGCTGCGGCCGGAGCCGCGCCTGTCCGCGGAGTCGCGCCTGCTGGGCTGGAATGTTCCTCCGGAGGAGCTGCGTCACATACCCGAGCACTGGCTCACGTACCCCGAGCCGCCCGAGTCGATGAACTACCTGCTGGGCACTCTCTACATATTCTTCACGCTGATGTCGATGCTGGGCAATGGACTGGTCATCTGGGTCTTCTCGGCGGCCAAGTCGCTGCGCACTCCCTCAAACATACTGGTGATCAATCTGGCCTTCTGCGACTTCATGATGATGGTCAAGACGCCGATCTTCATCTACAACAGCTTCCACCAGGGCTATGCCCTGGGGCACCTGGGATGCCAGATCTTCGGCATCATTGGCTCCTATACGGGCATTGCGGCGGGTGCTACGAACGCCTTCATAGCCTACGACCGGTTCAATGTGATCACCCGACCCATGGAGGGCAAGATGACGCACGGCAAGGCCATCGCCATGATCATCTTCATCTACATGTACGCCACCCCGTGGGTGGTGGCATGCTACACGGAAACATGGGGCCGCTTCGTGCCCGAGGGCTACTTAACATCCTGCACCTTCGACTACCTGACCGACAACTTCGACACCCGCCTCTTCGTGGGCTGCATTTTCTTCTTCAGCTTCGTGTGCCCCACCACGATGATAACCTACTACTACTCCCAGATTGTGGGCCACGTCTTTAGCCACGAGAAGGCCCTGCGGGATCAGGCAAAGAAGATGAACGTGGACTCACTACGCTCGAATGTGGACAAGAGCAAGGAGACGGCGGAGATTAGGATTGCCAAGGCGGCCATCACGATCTGCTTCCTGTTCTTCTGCTCCTGGACGCCCTACGGAGTGATGTCGCTGATTGGCGCCTTCGGGGACAAGAGTCTCCTAACCCCGGGCGCCACCATGATCCCAGCCTGCGCCTGCAAAATGGTTGCCTGCATCGATCCCTTCGTCTATGCCATAAGTCACCCCAGATACCGCATGGAGCTGCAGAAGCGCTGTCCCTGGCTGGCGATTAACGAAAAGGCACCCGAATCATCGGCCGTTGCCTCCACGAGCACCACGCAGGAGCAGCAGCAGTCCACTGCCGCCTAACGGAGTGGAATCAAACCATCACCCGGAATCACCCACAAAAGACCGACCACGATGATGAACTAAGGCGAAACCAACGAAATTGTAATACGAAGTGCCAAGGAAAAAATGTATAAATATTTAACCGAATTTAACTACTGTTCAATGTGTAACAAAGGTAATTTTAAATATGATTTGTAGCTATTTTTGTGTTTATGAAATATAGTGACATTACTGCATACCACAAATGAAGAGGATGGTTTATGGTAGATTATGGGGAGGTACTAACACATCCTTGAGTAAATATCGTTTACTCGGACATAAAAGTATAAATATTATGGAAAAACCTTTTTATTTAAATGGAAAATGTTGGTTATAGTAAAGTTTAATGTTCTACAATATCCATATTCTTGAGTCACATTAAGTATTTAGGTCTGAAATGTCCTGAAAATGCCCGTTTCTTCTTGCGGGAAAAAATCATTTCCGCTCCCTACGCGGATATAAAAGTATTAAAGGCGGCCCAGCCCCATTCTGTGGGCTTGGCTCTGCTGTCAGTTGTCAGTTGTCAATCGACACTTGACGCAGACATTGCAGGTCACTCAGACGAGCCGAAGGAGCCGACCCTGGGTGCTCCCAGGAGCAGGGATGGCCAACAACAAAGGAGTTAGCCAAGTCCAATGGGGAATAGGGCAGGCGTCTTGTGCTAGTTCCAATGCGATCCACATGAGGAAAGCTCTCTCGCTTTCACTCTCTTGGCACTCTCTCTCTCTCTTCGCTTAAACTCTCCCGTTAGAGAGACTTTCCAGTGGGAAGGAACCTGCGCAGTTATCAAAACGAAACGTTTTGGCAATAGAACAGTGAGAGAGGAATTCTCGGATTGAAAATTTCCCGAATATTAGAAGCATTCTGACAAGTTACAAACTTGCAGTCCACACTCTTAAATACCCGCACGTGCAGCCCGAGGGAATTTCCATTTATTGTGCCCGCCATCAAAATAAACAAAAAACTGTCAACATCCGTACATGGAGTCCACACTTGGCTTCCGGCCCTCATCAATCATTTCATCTATGCATTTTTGAGCAAGCTAACAGACTGTATAACTGTCATAAAGGCAGAAAAAAAATATGGTTAAAAAAATATACTATAATTCTGTTCAGAAAGACGTAATATAATGGTGTTATGTGTTTATGTAACAGAGATTTTAGCCCATAAATATACAGACCTAATTAATGTTCTAATCTCGGAGGAAAATAAACAATGACGGTGATTATCCCTACTTGGGTTCCTCAAGGAATGTGCACGAATATTCATGAATTCAACAACAAAATAAACAGTTTTTTTAACATCAAATTAACTTTCCATTTTTGAACTGGAAGCAAGGCAGTAAAGCATCTGGGTCTTTGCATATGTATCTTAAGGTTTTTCCTTACTTCTTCCACATGTGTTCCACACTCGTTAATCACTCCTCTACCCGTGCATTTTTCAGTCACCATCCACAGCCACAAAAGATGCCTAGATTTGTGTGGGTTATCCCTCACACACCGGCGGACAGCACCACATGGATTCCACATGGCCCAGAACTCGCCGCTTCAGCAATGGCATTTAACAATTTGTTTGGCCAAAGTGTTGCAGCGTGTGTTTGTATGGCGCCTCATTATTATTGTTTTCCCAGCTACCATTTCCTTCGTGTCCTCCCCCCTTCTCGCTCGCTCTTCTTCCTTGGCACCTAGCACGCTTTTCCACTTATTGCCTGGCGGGCATTTGCCAGAGCCTTTTTCCTGCGTCGTTTTGCGGCGAACCCAAAAACCGCACACAGACAGCAGGCGAAAACGAGCTGGGAAAAATGGTAGCAAAGCGGAGGGAGAGTGCGGAAAAAGGGGGGAAAGCGGCAGGAAAAGCGCTGAGCGGGTAGCGAGGCCATAAACCAAAATCGGCCGCAGCCACCGACGCTCGCAAATGGTAAAAACGAAGTAAAATTAATGAAAATCACACACACAACCGTATATACAAAGGCAGACAGCAGGGCAGACGGGCAGGCGGCAGTGCGGAGCGTAGCGGTTGGCGGGCAGAGACAATTAAAATGGCACCCACAGAACGTCCTTGCACTGTTGAGTGAATGCCGCCAGGCAGCGGCAGGTCCACAAAGCCACCGGGCCACCTCAAACCACCCCGCGCCATCTGAAGCCACCCAACCGAACCACCCATCGCACGACAGCCTGGCACATTTGTCTTCCACGAAATTCGCTTTGGCTCTCATTAATTAAGATAATTAGGCCTTTTCGACGCCTTCAAAGTTCAACGTGCAAAAGAACAAAAAAAGAAGCGGAATGGAATACAAAAACACCCCGAGAATGTGGGAATCCATGGCATTCGGTGACAGTTCAAAGTTCACCATCGCCATCGAAAAAGTCATCGCATGTTGCATGTTGCCTCCAAACAATCGACTCTACAATTTGCCTTTGCGAGCATGTCGCGTGGGCACCCTCCTCGAATCCCCTTAATGAGTGGTTAGCAGCATTCTTGCGTTTGATTGCCCCACATGCTCACAAGCTCCCCGAAAACCACTCACTTAAGGTCCTTCATCTCGTCCCAAGACCTTTGCCGCGAATACCCTTAAGCCAACGCCGGATGTAACCACAAACAGAAACAGCGGTGACGGTGGTTAACATCCTAAAATTTGTCATCGGCAGAACTTTTGGAACAGTGAAGCAAACAAATTTTTGCTTTGGTCATACGACCTTGGTAATTTAATTAAGTTATACCTTACATAAGAAATAATACAAATATTTTAAAAGTCTGCGGGACTTTTCTAAAACACAAATAAAGTTCTGGGAATTCGTGACAAAATTTCTAACATTTCAAACGTTTCTAAAATGTGTTTAAATATATGTTTTTTAAGATATAAATATGGGAATCTTTTAACTAACTTTAGGTACAGTCGTCTGAATTTATTAACACAAATAATAATCAAAGATCAAAAATGTGATTTATTGTAGTCTATCAAGCAAGTATCCACATCGAGATAACTAAGAAACTTCTAACAATCGAAGCTTAAATTGCATTAAGTAATATTTTTTAAACACAGAATACATTTAAATAATGCAATCTTTATACTATCTCATTATAGTTAATATAATTTTTCTTCACAAGTTTACATAATAAGTAACAGAACACAAGTGCAACAGCAATCACAAAGTAGAAAAAAGTAAAACTTCCTACAAACTTCCCCAATTTGCATTCGCATTTATCGTCATGTTTATGCTCCTTCCTCAGCTTTGATGAAGCGAAATTCGATTTCCCTTTGACGGGGGCAAACGCGAAAAATTCCTTTTCATATTTTTGCATATTGCTCGAACTGATTAAAATCACTTGCAGCTGCACTCTCGATGACTCATAAAAATGTCAGCGAAATTAGTTATAAATCAGCAGTGGTGCCCGTGCCAGAACCCAGGCCCCTTGGCTTCCAACAAACACAACTTGAAATGCACAAGACACAAGGCAAGGCACAAGGCAGCTCACAACTTTGTGAGCCAAAATGAAGCCATAAATTATACGAACTAATAATTATATGCCATCAAATTGTTGTAAGCAGCGGCGAAAGCAAAGGCAAACCCAAAGGCAAAAGCCAAAGCCGGAGCGGGAGGCAAAAGCCAAAGCCGAGCAGGCAGGAAGGCTAAAGTCAGCCAGCGAGTTTAACGGCCAACATAAATTATAGACATTTAAAAAAAGGGGGGGAGTGGCACGTTCATCTAGCAGGAAGGATGGAGGCAGAGCGGGCAATGCCGCGTGGAATATGCGATTTTTATCACAGTTTATGCACTGCACACAAAGTCAACATAATAAGGTCAACACGCACAGGACTAAGGACGAGCGCTGGGTGGAGATTGACGGGGCGGCGCTTGGCTGGGTGTCGCTTTAATTAAATGGCAAACATCCCGCGCGTCAGAGAGCAAAGTTCGAGGTCAGTCAGCAGTCGGCAGCCGGCAGTTGCCAGTTCGCAGTTTCGCAGTTTCCAGTTGCCAGTTGGCAGTACACGGCAATTTCGCTGAGCTGTGAGGGCTCAGCCCCGCCGTCGTCACATTTTTTACAGCCCAGCAATTTGCAACAAAATTAGCCCAAAAACGTTACGCGGCCATGGCCGTGCCTCATTGAGAATCCACATAAACAAAAGATTGGGTTAAGCGGGCTCATGGCATCCATGGCATACGTCTAAGTGACTCTCCATGGGACGGGCACGGGCCAGCACGGACCAGGCAAGGCCATCATGACAAATGCCTCGTTGCCACCTTGCCACTTTGCAGCTCCTCGCAGTCCATATCTTGGCAGTCGTAAAGTTACTGCGATGGCAACAAAAAAGAGCGTTTAAATTTTGTAATTTAAATGCAAATTGACAGGCAAATGACAAACATTGCAATTAACGAGGGACTAGCGGGCGTATACGCAATGTGGCCACAGACTCACAGTGGCCGGACTCAACCAGCCAGCCAGCCAGCCAACAGCGACTCCGCAACAGGAGATAATTTAGGCCCTGCTACGTGGAGCTCTAAAATTGCCCGAGCCTCGTCATCTGTTGGGACGAAGGGATGAAGCTGGGAGCTGGCAGCGGCCATTGAGGATCAGGGGGAGTAGGAGCACGTAATGGCCTCGACTCTAAATGGGAATATGCAAATCTTTCCACTGGTTAGCGCCTGCATTTGCAAGTCATACTCGGAGCACTTGGAGGCTGATGTGAACACCGAGAACCCCCGGACTACCGAATGACTCGCCGCTGAGCTGTAGAGACTTCGATTGGGTTTGGTGTTTGCCTTAAATGGCGACATTAGGGCAAATAACTGTCACTAGGAAATATTATAAAAATGCTACGAAGTAAACAATCAATTAAGGAGTCGTGTGAAGGGGATCGAAACTTATTCTATAAAAATAATAAATTATGCATTTGCATTTGTCAAAATAATACAAATAAATACAAAAAAAAAAGAAAACAATTCTTACCCAAGGAAAATAATATTTTTAGCCTTACTACCAGACTTATAATCTTAAAATACCAATAATAAAGCATATAAAAAATTATAGAGAATGCAATGGAAAATAAATACCGATAGTTTTTCCCTAAATTGACCAAACTTGACATGACCTCTTGGCTTCGCTGCCTAACCTTTTGCCTCCATCGCCAAGTTCATTTTTGGTTAGGAAGTGGAAATGACACCAACTGCATTGCGGCCCAGGCGCGTCAAAAAGTATTCGTTTGGGAACTTCTTATTCACAGTTTGTTTTCCTTTTGAATTTTCCTTTTTTCCTTTTGCTTAACTTGAGTTGTTGCTGCTGCCAGGCAAACAATGAAGAAAAGTGTTGGCCTGTCTGAGGCAGGCACTTGGCTGGCGGCCAAGCAAATCCACGAGATACACATAGTATAAACACATCCATTTCCGACGCTGCCGCCAAGTAAGTCAGTGGGGCTATCTCTCTCGGCGCGACGTTGTTCGCCTTTAAAGCGAAGGAATGACGTCGCCAGGCATCATAAAAATGCCAACTATGCGCATTAATTATACGCAAATTGTTCATTGTTCGCCGCTGCCTCTAATCGCATTAACCATGGCAGCAAAGCGGGCTAAAACTTGTGGTAGACTTTTCTAATTTATGCGCCTAATTGACTCAAAGTAAAATTTTCTCTTGCCTGACATATTTCGCGTGGGTTCATCTGCCCCCCAGCCGCGCTGTGCCGTGCCGCGTGTCATGTAAATGTCAAACTTTGAGCGGGATCTGGAGATCCAGAACCGGAAAACAGGGAAACAGGGAAACTTTCGCTTTATAAATAAATTTGCGAGCGGCAAAGAGCAGAAATACAAGCTACTAATTTATGCAAATTGTTTTGTTTGACAAATTAAATGAACATTAAAATTATTTTCCCCTTGTCTTCTAAAGGAAAAACATAAATATTTTCAATTAGTTAGATGACGAAATGCTACAGAGCCAGCAACTAATGACTGGCACGTGTCGGTCGTCGAAAATATTGGCTGTCTCCAAACTGATGGATGCCTTAACCCCTTTTGGGCAGCACCTCAATGTAGGCATTTCTTAAGACATTTAAAAAGAATATTTTAATATAATTTATACAATTTCTTATATATAAAATCCCACTTAATTATAATCAATTCACTGAGTACTATATTATACAGTTGTGCTTTGATTTTATTTTAATTTCAGTATAGGTAACATTCTGGAAATTAATTTATTATACTTTTACTAATAAATTCCTTAAAAGAAATTATATTACATAAGATTCGTTTTAAATTATTTATTTTGTAATTGACTTTTCATTTCATTTCGAAAATAGGCCACATCCCTGCAGAATTTTACTAATTTCCCTTGAATACGTAAACTTCAAAGTTCTCCCATTGGTCATAAATGGGTTAAGTCAAAGGTCAAAGGCGATGAAAGACGTAATAAAGAGTTTTCTCCGCAAATGACAGAACGCCCGCCCGTTCAGTTGAGGCAATTAACACACCTCAGTGATGGCAGATTAGTCCACACATCGCCGTGGCCCCAAAAGCCACTTAGGAGTGGGCCGCGTTACGCATACGCCCTGGTGTACGTGGCCCCTCCGGTGATTGCCTTACATAGATCTCTCATACGCCACGTTGTATTTATTTGTTCCCCCATGCAAACTGCAACTGAAACTCGTTAGTCGGCCTCGTAAAAATCAAATTGCCCGAGCCAGAGCAGAGTCTGCCAGGCTCAATCTGGTTGGCTGCTAGTTAGGCAGCAGAAACAGGAACGCAGGCAGGCTGGCTCCCACGAACCCACGTTGTTAAAAAGTTATCCTTGGGCGGCAGTTTTACGAGCTCAAGTTGGTATGTAGTTGCCTGCCATTTTCTGCTTGTTAGCATCGAGTTTAAGTTGACAATGTTGGCAGCTGCATTAGGCCAACACCGGAGGAGCCACGGAGGCTGCTACGGGCCCGCATGTGGCTTGCGGTTGGAGGTCTTTGATTTGCGTTTTGCCTTTTATGCTCGCTCAACTTTCAATCAGTTCGATTTCAAGTTCAAGTTGCACAGTTGACACAAAAAACCTTTAGCTTGTTATATTCTTAATGCAGAGCTTTCAAGAAGTTTTTATTACTTTGCTTGGCTGCTTGGCTGCCTGGCTGCTCGTTTCGTTCCTCTTGGGCCGCTCGGGGAATTTCCGTTGGCCTCGGGCATATTTCAATTTTCGATGCGTTGCAATCCCACAAACGAAAACAATATTTTATATATTTTAAGCGCCTTGTTATAGTTTGTGGCAACAATAACAGAAAGTTATTTCCTGGCAGGATTGGGTCGACCCAAGTCTAATACGAAATTGATTTGTTATGCCAAAAAGTATAAAAACTTGGCCCCGAGCAACTCTCAAATCGAACGGCAAAGGAAACTGAAACTTTTGCCGTTGGAGCTGCGAGAATTCCCCAAATTAGTAACAAAAGCTTGGATTTTCTTGGATTTGCTTGGTTTACTCAATCCAAACCGGAAATGGACAGTTCTTTGAGCGTTGAAGCTTTATATTCTTGAGGCAAGTGCCCAATTTATTGATAACATGTGAGAGAACAAATCTGACTTCGATGAATACAAGTAACATGGAAAAACAATTCAATAAATACGACGAATTTCCCAGCAATAACAGCACAACTTATTTGTAGACCTTATGAAATCATATTTCCACAACAAAGCGCTACTCCCTTGCCACCAACTATTTTGCATATTTCGAACAAGCTGAAAAACCTAAAGTGTATTGTGCAGCATTCAAAATACTCTCGTGTGTGTGGCAATAACAGAGACCTCGACCAATTCCCGACGCAGAAGCCAATCAATAAAAATGCAAAATCTCGGGTAAAACATTTTCGTTTTAATCCCTTAAAATAGAAAATCAATATGCTGCAGTGGCAGTAGAGAAAGTTGTGGCTGTAATTTCCAAAATGAGACAAAGAGAGGGGGAGTTGGACACAGGGCCTGCATGACAAGTAGCCCGCACAGACACACTCACGTATAAATACTACATATTCTCCTGTAGCCAGAGCACTGCATATGGTGGCAAGTGCTGTCAGAGTCGAGGAAAAACAATTTATTTTTATGTGTCTATGTATAAAATTAAAATTTGCATATGGCCCACCAGTGGGCTCAGCCCGGGCTCAGTCTGTGGCTCGAAGTCTGGCAAATCTCTCGGTCTGGCCATTGCGAAGTTCACAGAATCGTGACGGGAACTGAAGTCGCCGTCTGTCTGCCAATCCGCCAGTCTGTCATTTTGTCAGGAAGCCGAACGGCGACGCTATGCCGTTGGGTGTGTGTTAACTGATCTAACTACCACTCAGACATTCGGACGAGATGATGGAAACGCTTGAAAATGTAACGGCCAAAGGGAATCGAGTTATTTCAATAAAATTATGAAATAAATCAAGCTTGAGTTAGAATTTTCTTGATGCGACAAAATATGTTTTAAAATGTTTATAAACGAATAAACAAAGAAATAAATGTTAAGCTAAATAATTAAGAAAATTCGACGAACATAATTTTAATTTTATGCAACTTGAGAGTTCTTTAAGTAAATTAAAAATATTAAAAGTCGGATGTTCTTTTACAAATAACTCTCAAAATGATTTGGGTACCTGCTTTTCCACTCGATTTAATTATTGCTAAATAATAATAAGTAATAATATTAAATATAACTCCACTTTCATTAAAATAACATCCACTGTGCACTGGAAGTGCAGTACTGTAGTCATTTACAGACGTGATGTCTGGCCCCCGATTGTAAAGCAGACACTCTCAAAGCTGCGAGGTCTGCTGTCTAATGTCAACGGATTTCGGTGGCTATGCGTTGGCTTATGGCGCATTTAAATGATTTCAATAACTTGCCATTTAGAATCATTAGCTAAGCCGCAAGCCACTTGACTGCGGCTTTGGGAGGTGCACACAGGCACATAGAGATACTAGCACTTCTTGCCCCTTTCCGCCAGAGGTCCCCTCATAAGTCGCTCTGGTAACCGGATCTGGATTCGCTGTCATTCGAATGATAAAGCCATTTGACAAAGGCACAAAAAGCACACAAGCGGACAAGTTGAGACGCGAAAAACTCCCCGTTCCTCGCCCAAACATTTTCCCCCAAAGCAATGCAGCAACTCACAGGACTTGTCTGTGGCGATAACAATGAGCCACGAGCAACGAGCTACGAGGAGAAGGAAGCGGATAGTGGGGAGGCGGGTTAAAGGCTCGGAGGGGTACTGGGGGGAGCGAAACAAAGGGACATATCAACAAATGTTGCCGGCATAGAAGACGCAGCTTCCGTTACAGCCGCACGCCAGTCAATGGAGCGACAACCACCAGGGGCACATGGGGTTATCGCAATGACTGGACTGGGGGCATACTTGGTAATAAAAGGTATTTATTATAGGAATTTGTTCTTTTTCGGAAAAGGAATTATTTATTTTTTACATGGAAGTATTTATTTAAACAATATTGTCTTTAGTTTGCCTTAAATATACCCCGAAATACTGAATAATAACTAATAATGAATTCTTTTCAATAGATCTTTTTAAAATAAATTTCTTATTTTTTTTAGAAAAAAATAGAATCATATTCACTGATCCTAGGGATTTCCAAGTCGCAAAGACCCTTTACCAATGCAATGCTACCTCACATCTCACAAGTTTCAGCTATAGAAAACACAAGCCACGGAAAAACATCCTGGGGATTACAATCGAGCAAGATAGGACTCTGCAGGAGCATCATCCAAATGCAAATCACACGAATACGTTAGTCGAACGTGTTCAGTCCCACAGCAGCATTTCATTTGGAACGAACGGTGGGGAGGAGTATCTGCCCTGTCCTGCCCTGCCCTGCCTGGGCCTCTAAAAAACCGACTATAAATTTATTGTTAACGTGGCTCATGCAAATTGAATCCCTTTGTTTGTCCTTGTCGACTGTCCAGACCGGCCGTGGCTTTCGCTTTACATTTCTTAGCCCGCCAAAAGGGGCTAAACTGTTTTTGGTACTTAATAGGCCACGCTCGTCGTTATCTGCCCAGCTTGGGATTAACTGTGACTGCATAATGAGTGTTACCCAGCATAGCAATAATCGTAATTTAAAAATTAACAATTGACCGATAATAAATTATAAGGGGGCTTGAAAATTTATATTTATAATTAGAGAGTTCTCTTTGGGGTCGTTTCATTAATAAACTATGTACATTCATTGTACAAGACAACTTTAGAGCATCAATCTGCTATGAGATTCTCTATTTCACAACCCATTAGTAGAATAAATTAAACTTTTGAAAACTAAAGTTAACAGGCACTAAAAGTACGTAAAACAAACGCAATGTTCACCACGCGCACAAAAGTCCAAACAAATAAAATTCTACTAATTCCGACAAAAAAATACACCATCATAGATGTGGCTCTGATTGCCTGATCAGAAATTCCAAACTGGCATAGGCAATTGAATAAGATTTTTATATGACAACAACGCGTGACCGAATAGAACATTTTGGCACCCAGATAAATTGTGTTGTTATCCATCAAAAACGTGTCGATGATTTCCCACCCAAAAATAGTACAAATCTGCTGCAGCAACTTGGCCAGCCTCACATTATCCCAAAAATTAACATTCCATGTGGCCCCGGCGGAGTTGCCATTTGCCATCCAGCAGGCAGTAGCCAATTTTAATGGCAGTCGCAGCACAATTGAATTAAATTATCAATCGATGGCCCCGGCACAACAAGGGTCGCCAGCGGCTCGACCGGGGTCGAGAATAGGAGCGACACAAAAAAAAAGGACAGCACAATCAAATTGATTGTATTTACTTTGACACCAAAACCAACAACATCCACAACGGTCACACCTCCGACCGATCCCACACTCCATCCTCCTCCTCCTTCTCGAAATGTCGTGGTGGGACATGGGCCTGGGTTTTGTTTTCTGCCGCCTCGATTTGACTTAAATACGGTTTTTGGCTCGTTAAGTGTAACTAACAAGTTGCCGGCGCTGGATCGTTGTGGACGCCTTTATTGTTTGCCTGCTTGTTTCAGCCTCCCTTTTCCTTGTTTGCCTGTTTTTCCTTTTTTTCCCGCCCGTTTGGTTCTCATACCTAACTTGAAATGGGAAAATGGGTCCAATGCTGAGGGGCAAGATTTAAACCAGATGCTGGAATTCAAAAGCTCCGTCGATGGCATATGGAACGGTCTTAAAATGGGTGTTTAAATAAAATAATAATCGAACTTATTTACATTTAAGATGATTATTATCCTTTTTATTTTAAAGATGCCATAAGGAAGTATATAATGATAATAAATATAATTAAATAAAATACCTTTTTTCCTTTTTGTGATCATAATATCATTCTCCCATTTTAAATAAGACTCGCTTTAATTTTATTTAATAAAATAACATAATTATAAAACCTGATTTCTATACCACCAATTCAGTTCGTAGACCTAACGCTCAATCTCTTTTTTGATCGCAAACTTTTAACAGGCGTCACGTTTTGGCCCCCAGGCACTTTTTAAAGGAGGGGGCAGAGAAAACCCAAGACCCCAGGTAAAACAACAAATAATAATACAATAAAATAAAATGCATACACCATAAATAAATAAAAACATAACATAATCATGTCACGTGCGAATTGATTGAATTTCTTCCTCGGGCTCCTTTTGTTGCGCTTCGTTCGCACACTTTTTGGTCAACGTTGCCTCCGTAGTAACCCTTGGCAAAAAATCCTGCCCACGACTGTGTTTCTTTTCGCCCTGTGGGTTTGGGGTCACAGTCGTCGTTTCATTTAATGGCCACAGACAAAAGGTATTTAATTTAATGCCTGCGCCACTTGGCCAGGTAATTTGAGCTATGAGCACTTGACCTACTTTCACGAAATGTTACACTTCGATCAATAAATGGGGAGAATCAATATAAAATCAATAAATCCGGGAAATAAGAAATCATTCGTAGAATAATTTATTGTGTTAGGTTAACTTTTATACTCGCTTTTAAAAGCAACTGAAAATAAAGAAAAAACTATTAAAATAGCAGAGTAAACCTCAGTTTTTGCTGATGCATGGGAAAAAAGCGTTCTAGTTTCTGGAAAATTCGTAGAAAAAAACGGTTCAGGAAAAACTCTCAACGAAATTGAAAAGCCAAGAATGCCAATATTCATGCGAGTCACAACGCACAGGGGCAATCGGAACAGAAGCGCGGCTTAGATCGTGACAAAAAAGCCAAAATCCTCATGGCCATGTATGTTCGCCTTATCCCCCCACGCCCAGCCCAGCTCAGACCGCTTCCCCCACCAGGCATTAAGTCATAAAAAAAAGAGGAATTGAAAGCTGCCATCAGCCTGACAGCAACGAAATATTTTCTGACGAAATTTTCCAAAAAATTATCTTTCACTTTTTGTGTGTTTCGGTACGGTTTTGTTCGCGTTGGCGTTGCTAGAAATCTGCCGAAAAGTGCATTGCGAAAATTGTTCAAGTCGCCGTGCACACAAAAGCCAACAACGCAGCAATTCCTCACACGCACACTCCCTCAGAATCCCCACACATGCAACGAGTGCTGCCATTGTTTCACTTGCAACGAAGGTGTCATCGTATTTTTTCAATTTCATGGTTATTTTTTGAATTTTTCTATGGCTCTACTACTATTGAAGCTGGCCCTTGAAATATGTGCAAATGAAAGAGTTTGGTTTTAATATTAACTAACTGGGCTTAGTTCTGGTCAGCTATAAATTCTATATAAAAGCCTTTAAAATAATGTAAACTTGGAACTTTAATAAAGGGTTAATTTGTTTTTTTAATGAAGCTCTATCAGCTTTAACAAAAGCTTTACTAAATTTGTTTGCTTTTAATCATAAATATGAGAGGTCCGATATGAGAAAAAACGTTTGGTTGGCGGGCTTAACTTCTCTGCAAAAGATCACAGCAAATATATAGGAAAAAGTCCACATACTTCACTACACTGCCTTTTTTTATTTCCAATATAAGTATATATATTTTTTTCACAAATTGATTCTCAATATTAGAAAATCCACAAGCACTAAAATATAATAAATAACCTAAATAAAAGATCACATACAGAATAAGGAAACAAAAATCCTTTGTTCTTAAAATTCAATAACGGCTTTGTACAATCGATTTTTCGCCAGAAAATACCATATTCAATGGAGGACTAATCCTTAAAGTACCCCAACTTTACGCTGTACCAACAGAGCGCTAAAATACCCTGGCTCGCCACAAATCTAAAGAAACTAAAAAGAGAAAAATAGAAGACGCACCGAAAAGTCAGCACAAAAAAAATATGAGCGCGTGTTTGTAAGAGCTACGGCAAAAAAACGAAGGTAAAAGAATGATTGTTGCAGTTTATGGGAAAAACTCCAGCAGAGCTTTAGCTTTTCCAAAGGCCTGGGAAAAGTGGCTGGATGTGTGCGAATGAGAAAGTATGCGACACTCACGCAACGTTCAGCCTTGAGGGAGCGAAAGAGAGGGCCACAAATTCGCACACTTGCAGTGAAAGCACGAAAAACTCGTTACAAAAACCGTTAGTTTTTCAATTATAGCGCGTAGATTAGTATTTGAAAGCAATGCATGTGTGTGCGTAAATCTCTCGCACCCTCCCCCTCAGCCCGGGCAGCTCTTTGAAGGCGGGACAGAGATGGCCACAGAGACTGAGCCATTATTGGATTTTGGCTTTGCTACTGACCATTTCTGAAGGTGCTGGCGGAGAGAGAGAGCAAAAAAAAGGGAAAACTTTCCTGACAGCAGCACAATAACTTTTGAATAAGAAAAACGTGCAACGCTTCGGAAAGGAGACGACGCAGGAAGTGTGGGCTGAATTTTCGCATCAGGACCGGACTAAAGAGGTCCGCGGTTGATCCAATACAGTGACAACGGAACGAAACGACAGGATAAAAGAAAGCAAACTCTTGCAGCTGCAATTCTCTATTCAACTTGAAGCTTTCTTCATCGACGGCGGGCACAATCAGTTTAGGAAGTTAGTAGTTTTTATGAAACGTCCTCAGCCCCTCATCGTCTTATTTTCTCACATCCTTTTTTTCTTCTCCTCTTCTGCTTTGTCCTTCCGGTTGGGCTTGTTGGAGATTTTGCTAATTTTACAGCGTACATTACGTATACGTGGAGGCCTGAATAAAAGAACAGGTGTGACTGAAAGAGATACCAAGGTGTGATTTTAATTAGCCATTAAAGACGATTTTAATTATTTTCTCATAATGATTGATCTGCTTGTGGTACTTGGATATACTGCAAAATTGTTTAAGCCTAGAATATAGACCTTATTTCAGTGTTCAAGCACTAAAAAGTTGTTAAAAATTGGTCTACTAAACTGTACCTTATAAAACAAATTATTCAGTGAATCCTTTCTTTCTTTTCTTTTCTTTCATTATGTCTACTTTTAGACACTTATGCTAGGTTATTATAATCAAATGAAAGCAATGTTTTTATACTTGTACTGGAATTTTTTAAAACTACCAACAAACTACCTAGAAGCCAAATACGAAAAACTTAATTTAAAAGTGCGTGAATATAAATTGTAAAATTAAGCTGAAGAACTCCAGTGGAGAGAGGCACACAACCACACACATATAGTATGTATATAACAATGCCATCTCTGAATTCCCCGACCAAAGTCCCCGCCTTGATTTCCTTTTATGGGATTTCATTGTTGGAGACCCCATGCTCCTGTACAGTGGCCAGCTCCGCAGGCCCCTTTGTAACGTCTTTAGCGCTGCAGCAACGTCGTCGTCGTCGTTTTATTGTTGAATGAACGGACTTACGTGTGAACTAGTAGGCGACAACAACTTATGCCATTTCCGTTTCCGCCCGCATCGCCATTCAGCGCAAAGGCAGCCAAGGCACCGAAGGCAGCCAAGAAACAGGAACACAATTGTGAGGTCATGTATGTGACAAACAATAAAGACGATAACTTAGTGCAGGGGAAGCCGTGACTGCATGCAACAACGGGCGGAAGCGGAACTGCCTTGCCTTCCCCGCTTAGGTGTGAGTGTGCCTGTGTGTGTGTATGTCGGAGTCTGTTTGTGTATTGGCGCTTTAAAAATAGAATTAAGTTTTTCGTAAACTTGGACTTAATGCGCCTTTTCCTTGCTTTGCTTTTCACAAGGGAAAACCCGGAAGAAGTACACCGAAAAAAAAGAAGAAAAACAAAAACGAAGAGGTGACCAGACAATAGATTGACTTATTAGAATACCATTAAATTCGACACCACCGATCTTTGTATATCGGTTAACATATTTATTATTTGTTAACCTTTTTTTAAAAATAATCTTAGTAAAAGTAAAGTTAGTAAAAACTAATTAACTAAGCTTTGTAAACAAAAATTCAAAGAATATATTTAAAAAGACAATTGAAAAATTAGCATGCTCCTTTGATAACATGAAATATATTTCAAATACTACAAATATTATATTTGAAATTTACTAACTCGATAACTTTTCGTTCAGTGTGTTAGAAGTTTGAAAATATATTTCAAAAGCAAAGTTTATTCTTGTTGAAAGAAAATATGTCTGGCGTCTTTTGTATACATTCAAGGTGTCCCACCAGCGGCACCAAGGAGCAGCTGCCAGTTGCAAGGCAGAGTTCTGTTCCTGTTTCTCAGTCGGGAATGGGGATGGGTTTGGTTTGGTTTGGGGACCCCAACGGAAAGTTTTGTTTGCCCTGACACTTAAAAAGTCGTAAAATGCACATTCAGCATAAAAACCACTGTTTGAAGTTATGGCCACACTGCATATAGTCCTCTTTCTATTTCTCGTTGTATGTTGTCGCCATGCCGAGTTGCCTTTTGTATCATATTTTCCAGTTTGAAGTTTCTCGAGCTGCGGCGGCTTTTATCTTTAATGCATTCTACGTGCACTTCTCCCACATCGGGAAGGGACACAGGACCTCATGCTTTTCCGTGGCCTGCTGGCTATTTATTGAACGAAAAGTTTGTATCCTTCGCTAAGCGCTGATTTTAAAATAGGATTTATGGGAAAGTAAGTAATAAATGCATTGAGATTATTCAATAAATAAATATGTAAAAGTTGACACAATGTGTGGCAGGATTGGCAAGGTAATCATCTACATTATATACAGAATCTGTATTACAAAGAGTTTGCATTGAATTGCAGCTAATTATATGGCTTTAAAAGTCTCTTGAAAGGGATGCACCCCTTAAAATACATAAGAACAAAAACAAAAACAATTTTACGAAACCAGATAAGCATGAAAAACACTTTCCGTTCATCAGAAAGTTGAAGGCAGTCAAGGAAGTACTGTGGAAACCTTTGGACAAGAACAAGAAGTAACCGCAAAGGAAAGGAGCCAGTCAAGTACCACTGAGGAGACCACTAGGAAACCACCTACCTACTTTGTATCAACAGATAAAAGTAAAGTTTTTCAACTTCATTTACTCAGAATCAGAGCCCCGTAGCCGTCGCGGAGTCCGGCTTAATTCCGTGCTCGAGAGGTGAATTTCTTGGGAAGACCAAAAGCAAAATACATAAAGATGTCTTCGTATATATTTTTTTGTTTCGGGGGAGGGCTTCGACAGCGGTTAAAAATGTTGTACAACCTGTTGTCGGAGTTCAACTGGCAGCGAAAACTTTTTTAATACGTTCCCAAAGACTCGGTTGCCCCCGCCCGTCTTCCCTTATCGTCAGAAGAGAACTTATTTCACTTGGCTCCATTAAGGTAACGAAAACTTTCCTTTCGACTGCTGTCTAACGGTAACGCTGCGGCATAAACCATGATTGAAAGGCGCATATATATATATACGTATACCTTCCTCCAAGGGCTCCCTCTTTCTGTGGGGTTTATAAATATTTTGACCGCAGGGTCAGTGCCTGTCTTCGTACTTTTCCTCCTTGCCCCTGGTTGTTATTGTTATTGCGCCCGATATTAGCAGGACATTATTGAAATTATTTACATTTCCACCGCCCCTCAGCACGTGTCCTTACTCCAGGAGTTCGCGTTTTTGCCCTCCCTTTCGTCGAAAAGTTGCATAAATTGTTTTGTTATTAATCCCAGGCCGGGCCATTGAACGTTGAAACGACTGACAGGTGTTTAAATTTCAGAACTTTTAATGGCAGCGGCAGCCACAGCCATGATTATGATTATTATAATTATAATGGATAACAATAAGTTTTGATTGGATAATTATGAAAATAACTTTTTAGAGAGAGTGAGAAAAGAAAATCAATGGAAATTGAGCTAAATTGTGGAGACAATGGCATACAAATAAACTGAATGTATAAAACGTAATGGGATTAAATTAGAGATAAATATCAATTTAACAGACTAGACTGAACACAAAAAAGGGAAGTAATTTATTAGACAACAATTCGGGGGATTATGTGATAGTCTGAACTAACAATTAAATTATATTACTAAAAAAAGGTAATTTATTCGATATATTTATTGTTATGGACATGAAAAATTAACTTTAAAATTGGTTAACTAGCACGGACTATTAACTCTATGAAATTAATATAATTTGATTGCTACAAATCAATTAATAAACTTTATTCGAGGTAAAAAGCATTAATATTTATTTAAATAACATAACAAGTCAATACTTATTTGTAAGGTAGGATGTATTTTCGAAAAGTGTTTTTGATGTGTATCACTAGGACAGTAACTAAAAATAAATATGTATAATTGAGTAACAAAAATGGCTTTTTCAATAAAATGTGATAATAATTGCCACTTTTTCAATGTTTCTAAATCAAATGAATTTAGACAAAAGTACTCAGAACCAACGATGGGCTCAACCAGCAAGACATTAATAATTTTTCATTTACCACCCAGGTCCCTCTCTAAATGGAGGACTCTTTTAGCTGCCCCTATCAACGGCTGCCACATTGTCAATTTGTCATGTTCTCAGTGTCTTGTCCACACATTCTCGCTTTCTTGGTCTTAGCGCCATTCCCAGTCTCATAATCGCACTCATTGCTGGCAGCTGGGGCCGTCTAGGAGTCAACTATCAAGTTAGAGCCCGACCGGCCGAAAGGACGCCTCGGTCAGTTGGCACAAAGACCGAGAACATATTGTAGCACGATTTTATAAAATAAAATTAACTTGAATTTGCTCTCTTTCTACCTCTCACAGTGAGGGAGAACTGTGGTAAAGGATGTCCCCTTTGGCATGTTGTCCTTGGCTGTCACACAAACACAATGAGGAGAAAAGTTCTTCCCGAGCAGAAAGAAGAAAGAAAAGTGCAAAAAGCCATATCAGTAAGTAGCAAAGAATTTTTAACGCAAGGAATCCCAAGTATAAGTTTCCGTATAGTATGTGTGTGCGAAAGGCTTTGCAATGGACCGTCTGGGTAAAAAAGTATGCCACAATTGCAACATAACTTTGCAGCTTATTATTTTTTATTGCAGCTAATAAGCTTGACTTGCCAGTTAATGGCGCATTTCCGTTTCCGTTCACCCACACCCACATAAGGGAAAAACCTGTCGTAAAGTTTATAATGAAAATATTTGCAGCTTAGCCACAAGCAAAAAGGAAACGGCAAATGGCAAATGGCAACTTGTTGTTCAAACTCCCACAAAACTGTCAACACCAAAAACCCTTGGCACACACACACTAATGCACTAATGCACACTCAGACGGCACACTCACACACCGACTCAGGGGCTTAAAAACTTTCGACTTTTTGTCTTTCCATTCTTGAGCTTATTAAAGTGAAATTTTTAGACACTTTTCATTTATTTTATTTGCCCATATTTCCTTATTGAAACTTTTTACTGGACAATGGTTTTCCTTCCTGCCGTCGTCGCCGCTTTAGCAGGCTTATCCAAACAAAATGGCCTCATTTGCTTAGACTGAAGGGGACATGGAGACAAGTCAACCATTGTATTGTTGTTTCAGTCCCTGTTCATTGCAGGCAAGCAAGCCTGTTATTGTTGTGGGTGGAAATGTATTTTGTAGCTCATTTGTGTGTTTCGCCGGAAGTCGTAACTGTGCACAGGATACGTTCAGTGCTCCGATTTCACACCAGAATAGCCAGGCTCACAACATTTGTGCCGGACATTCACGGGCAAGGTGCAGACATTACATTCGAGTCTAGATTTTTAATGTTTCTGCTTTTAGGACAATTGCTTGTAAGGGTGGGTCCCTAATTGGCAACCATTTACTATGAGCAGAGCTAAACCACATACTGGTATACATTTGGTTCAACTTTTATGGATGCAAAGTGAGTTAGTGGTGAGTTAAAATATCCTCGAATAATAATAATATTAATTTATTAATATAAATAATATATATATTCATTATACAATTAATTAATTTAAATATTTGCTTTGTTTATGAAGATATCTCTTACTAAGAACAATCGCTGAAATTTAAGGAGAATTTTATAAATATTTCAATTATTTCTTTTGAACTATGTGTTATTTTCCCAGTTTAAAATATTCCCCTTACCAGCATACTTGCTCTTTTTAGGCCACAAAAAATTCCAATTTATTTTATATATTCGATAAAGATCAATTTTTATACATCAATAAAGAAAATACTGATTTTTGCTCGCACTTCTCGAGCAGCTTTTCACACAATTGAAAAATGTCAGACGAAATGACAGAAACTTTTGTTACCTTATTATTATTTTTGTTTCGTTCATTTTTATTTTTGAATATTTTTATACGTTACGAGTGTAATAAACATCAATATGGTGGGGAACGGCAGACATAAGGCATCTGGGTCTCTCCCGTCAATAAAGAACGAGAAGGGCGACAAACAGAAACAGAAGGCCGAGCTGACAAAAGTTTGCGCAAAAATCATAAAGTGCAGGGAAAAGTTTCTGGCCAAAAGCGGGCCAACTCTCGTAAAGTCGTAAACCAGAAAACCGTAGAGGCACACCCAGGGGCAGGGATCAGGGGTCCGGGGTCAGGGGGCTGCCCAAGAAATCGACTAACATCAATTCGAAAATGGCGTAAAAGTAGCAGCGATTTGTTTGCATGCTGTAGCCCTGCTATTGTGGTTATCAAGCATCCTCGGTGGTGCATTTTGCCAGTTTTTCCCACTTTGCATTTTATCTTTATTTGCATTGCGGCTAACCAGTGACAAGCATTCTTGTGGCCGGACATGTCGAGTGGTTTTTGTTTTTAAGAAAACTTTCTTTTTCTGGTTGGGATAGCCGTCCAGCCTTTGGAGCTCTGCCAGCGTGCAAGTGCAAGTGTCAAAGATTGTTCGGGAACAGCGCTCTCTGCGAATCCCAACCGGCGAAATGTTTGTTATAAATTGAAGCTGCTGCGGTCGTGTCTGCTGGGGACATGAACTTTTATCACAAAGACACAAATTTGCGGGCCATAACTTGTGATACACATACATAGTATTCGCCCTGGGCTTTGTTTTCGCTTAGAAAGCGGGGTTTTCTTTTCAATTGCGGATTTTCATAAATTGTTATCGCTTTAAATTGGGTTTTAATTGGTCGGCAGGGGCAATGCAATTGTTGTGTATAATTATTCGGGACTATTAAGTGAAAGATTAATGAGCCTGGGGTTTTTGCGGTGGCATAATAACGTTGTTGTTGGCCATTATTTATGGCCATCAGTTGGGGAGCTTATTTACGTAATAATTACATAACTATGGCGCACGCGGCTTTAATTGGTCGTTTTGAAACTAAAGTTAACACTTAACTGTACAAGCAATGCCTGGTCAACGATCACAACTTAATATTCAGTGGACAATAAGTTATCTGAAGTCAAAGCATAAATACAGATGGCAAAGTTTGGAAAACTTTAAGAATGTCACAGGACACGGTCCAGGGTGTTGTCCCGATGATAGAACGCACAGGCAATAACCATTTATATGGCCGGGAGTGACATTTCAGCAGGGCCCAGGGACACGTTCTGGAAGTTGGACTGGGCCCCAGGGTGGCGCTGTATCATTCGAAAAGGTGCTACAACCTTGGTGCGGACAGGAGAGCATTTAGAAATTAATGATAATTGACACAATAAGCGACAAGTTGAGCCGGCAGGGCAAGGCGGAAATTCAAGGGAAGGACACTTTTTCCTGGACTCTCTCCGAGGCCAGTGGGATAATAGTCAATGGCATTTGAAGCCAATAAATAAAAGCCAATGAAAACAAACAGCGTGCAGCAAAGCAAAACGTGCAGACAGCTGGCCTTACATACACAAACATACACTGAAGATACTATAAATCATTAGATTAAAGAAATAACATTTTAATATTATAAAATTTATAATATATGCCTCACACAATTCTTATTTTTATTTATTTTAATGTTTTTAAATACAAGTCTTGATCAGGTATGTCTAGGCAATAGGGATAACAAGTTGGGTAGTGGCTGGATATGAAAATAGGATAGCTAACATTTTCTGATTTATTCCATTAAAAATATAGCTATGTGTGTTAAGGCTTGGGGACGTTATACAAAATTTAAAACCTTCCAAGGCAAGGCTTTGGGCATCACTAGCTTAGACTATATATGTAAATAATTACTATAATAATAATTATACATATAATATTATAAAAAACCCTATATATTCATAAAATATTATATTTTGTTATATAGCAAACATTTAATTAATACAAACTAAGCCGGGCTGATGTTAAAAAATCAGAATCAGAAATCGCTTTCGCTTACCGAAGGCGTCAAACACATTTAACGCCTAATTACATTGAGGCCAAAGAGCAATCGTGTGAGCAACCGCCAGCACACAAATTTCTACATCCTAATTAGGCGGAAAAATTAACCGCCTTCCCCATTACAACCAATAGCGAGCAGAACCTTTCCGGATTTTTGCGCGCTCTGGCAATCAAAGCCACTGACAGAAACTATAAAATTTCAGTGCTCACGTATGCCTCTCACTTTCTCATTTATGAAAATAATTAAAACTGATTTGGCGCCTGTTTTATTGAAAGCCCTCGCCGCTCCTGTCCACAGCTCTCATTCCATCCTCCTCAATTAAGTTGCTTTCATCATGCACGACTTTGTCATTCAATTAACCATTGCATTGCCAATAAGTGAGTGGCACATAAAATGTGAGAAATGCGAACGTGACTTACTCGATGCGCGTTTAAGCTTGGTAAAGTAAGTACAATGTTTGTTGTAAGACTTGTCGAATATCCGAATTTATTAGAGCTTCTCATAGAAAACACTATAGATATTCCCAAATCACCTGGCCACTTCAAAGTATTAGTATAGTTATATATTTTTAAAATTACAATCTTATATGGGGTTTTTAAAGACAGAAACGTTATAAACATAATTTTAAACAAAGACCATACATACATATTGCATACATATACTATATATATAAATATATACCAATTAATAATTATAAGCACTATAACTTGCTGATGGTAAAAAGCGATCACATTTTTTATAATGTATCTGACGCAAACGGACCTTATAACTTATAATTATATATTAATAGGATTAATATAAGATGAATGTATATTTTTTAAAAGACATATTCCTGAATTTATAATATTTAATAAAATATATGTCATTTAATTATATAATTAAATTGTCCTGATTTTGTAAACTATTTAAGACGCTTTTGTTGTTATGCCTTTGCCTCTATCTACAAACTTTTCAAAAGCTCCATAACCCCGCTCATTCCTGGCCAACAATCTCTTCGACATTCTACTGGCGATTTGTGGCCCGGATCATGGATGGAACCTTCAACTTTTCGGCTCAGCCGAGCAGCTGCTTTGTTTTTAGAAGCTTAGGCCCCCATGCTCGTATTTTGCATGCCTATATCGAGGGGTAGGGAAAGAGAAGGTTAGAATTTGTGGCTTAGCTTCGATTCGTTACAATTGGCCAATATTTTGGCTTTGTGCTGGCGAACAATGCGGCATAGAAGTTTGGCAGGAGATTTTTGAATTTAGCGTGCCAAAGTCAAACGAATTCCCCATGGAGATGATGCTTGCTGCTGCTAGCCGTATCCCTTTCCACTCTTTCTCTTCTCTTCTGCCATTCCCCATTTCCTTTCCGCCTGTGTGTGTTGGTGCGCACGAAACCGGAAATGAAAGTTCTGGCAATTGAATTATGGATATAAAATTGCGCTTGACTTTCGCCGTTCTTGGTTGACAGAGACGTTAGTTTTAGCCGCTCACCCACCTCTGGTTTGTGTCCCTTGGATTGTTTTGCACTTAGTTGGCCTCGTGCAATGTGACACAGTTGGCTGTGGATCATTCAAACTCAAATTTTAAGCCCATCAAAATCAGACATTTTTTTCGGTTTCACAAAAACTAAAGCATAACATTTTCGAGTGGCCGTTGGCCATGAGAATATCTTCGGTGCGTCTACCAAGAGCGAGTGGTAGAAGTTCCTTCGCATTTTCTATGTTAGGTCTAAAACGGACCTCTGGGGTGCTCAACTTCGGACACAGTATGACCCAGGTGAGTTGTGTTAATTAATTGGGAGAATTGCAATTGCAACTAATTAATTAAAAGTTCTTCTAAATCGTGCAAGGGCGGAATAATGCAGACAACGTCTTTTTGGCAGGCTCCCTTAACCTATCAGTTTTTGCAGTAATTAAGGCTTTAAGACTTAGGGATAAGAAAAGAAAAGTTCCTTACTGCCTTAACAAATTTGATTTATTTCATGTATGTAAGAACCAAAGTAAACAGCACATATATTTAGAGAAGCAAACTAAGTCAGAGGGAGAAGTTATCGTTGCAAAAAATGTGTAATAATATGAAACATACGAAAAAAAACCCCAGAGTCCTCATAAAAATAGAGGATATGTGACAAATTAATGAACCCAACACCTCCAAAGTGTGAAATTACATTCTTCCAAGCAGAATTCTTAAAAGAATGTTAACGAAAAAATAAAATAACGGACATGGAATTACTGGAAATACAATCATATAGTAACAATTTATATGCTAAGGTTAATTAGCTCTTAAAACTAGACAGGTGTTTGTGTATGAGACACCTACATAAATTCCTAAGACTAAATTAATATAATTCTAAATATTGTCTAGCATCTTTGCCTAACTATGACTTAAAAGTTCATCTCTTAAAGGATTTGTGTATTCTATTTAAAACCAAGATTTTTGTAAAGGTGGCAGCTCTGCCTATGGCGCCATCTAGTGTTTCTCTACATGTATCTTACATACAAGAAATATTAAGGATATTCCCGATATTAGGGAATTGTGAATCTGCGATAGGGAACGACCCGAAATAGTCGGATTTACCTTTGGTATATTTCTCGGTGATCTATAAAGATTTTAAAGAGTAGACTTTAGGTCATTTATCGACAGTACAAATTTATGGATAGTTTATAGATGCCGATTTTCAGTCATTTAGCCATTTAGTCATAGTTATTAAAACGGAGCCCATTTCGTACAATAAATAAAAATTCTACAAATTTATATATAAAGACGTAATTTAAAAATGTATATTTAATATTCCTTACAAAAAAACGTTTAAAAACGCTCTTTAGAGCACGCAGCAAGTTGATGCGAACGACATTAGTTGGACGCAATCAAGCTAACGGCTACGAAACAGCACCCGCTTTCCTTAAAATATATTTAATCGCTCTCATCGGAGGAAATCTCCTGAGCAGGCTCCTCCCCTCCCCCTTTGCTTCCTTCCGGGACATCTTCCGCCTCGCTATCCGAATTCTCCATTGGATTGGTCTTTAGGCGAGCTATCAGCTCCTTGGCGGGATTAAAAATGCCATTTGTCTGCTGCGAGCAGATGATGCAGCGCTGCGACTTTTTGTACTGGGCCAGGGCGCACTTCTCACAGAAGTAGTGTTTGCATCTGTTAACAAAAATGGGATATTTATGAGAAGACTTAAAATCAATCCTATTAATATTACCGCTTACTTGGTCACCACGGGATTGACGAAACTCTGTCGACAGATATGACATTTGAAGGGCAGCGATTCCTCGTCAGAGTGAATCTCGTATTTGCCATCGTCGCCATCAGACTCGGCATCACCCCGCCGCTCATTCTCGTGATCCATCTCGAGCTGCCAGCCAGCCTTGTAATCGCTGCGGTCGTGCAGGAATTTGCAGCTGTCTCCAAAGCCACAGTAGCCCGTTTCCTTGTAGTCTTTGCATATATCCGGCTGATAATCCCACCGAACGGTGGCTCGGAGGTGAGCAGGTGCCCTAATCGGGCCGCTTCGCACCATACCAGAACTGGCATTTCCCGCCGCCGTGTCCTGCTTCTTGTAGTACTGCGCGTAGTTGTTGATTCCGCGGTAAATCTTGTCGTCCGCCTTACCCTCCAGATCCTCGTTGATTTTTAAAGCGCGCGCATGGATTGCCTGGGCATCGCGATCCAGTTCCGTGTCCATTTCGTTGATGGACGTGGCGCCCTGATCCTGCGGACCACTGGGCAGGGCCTCGCGCTTTGACTTGTAGGCCACTCCGAGTCTGTCGTCCTCTCCGTCAGATGACGATGAGTCTCCGTCGGATGCTCCGGCCTGACGTTTGGCTTTGTTCAATGTCTTGGTGCTCTGGAAGTTGGGATTAGTCCGTTTTCTCCTATTCTCCGCCCGGGCTATTGCCGTAGCTTTGCCCTGGGCCTCCTCATCACTGCTTTTAGCTGATAAAAGTCGGCTCATTATTTACTTTTCTTTTGGCGGTAAATTACACTTCTCACCTGAGTCGTTACTGCTGCTACTTTCCTTTTTGCGGCGCATTGCGGCGCCTTTATTGATGTTTCGCTTTTTGAAGCCGAATGCGGAGGTGCTAGCCGCTTCTTCCGACATAGTTTGGTAATTAATTAGCTATACTTCTTGTTAATTTTACTTAAAAACATTCACGTGCGGCTAGTTGGCAAATATTTTGCAGTTCTTCTTCTTATTCGACCACTCCGATAACGATAAATAATAGCACAGACGGTATTGCTTAAAACATTTCGATTTTTTAAATATACCAAAAATATACCGTTAAAAAAGTAAATGTATTTTTGTAACATTTTTTATCATAAATTTTCAAAAAAAAATATTATTGGTAGATATTCTATTATGGTTACAGACATTTTTCGTTTTCGAAGTACCGAATAATTTTGGCTTTATGACTCTAATTGAAATTCTAGAAGAAAATTAAATGAATTTATCCCAAAAATTAAGAATTAATTTATGAATTTTTAAAACTGCACTTTTAGATTTTTGTTTTAAATTTTAAGAAATATTTTAAAATACCAAAATAGACCCGATAGCTTTTAATACCTTTTACTCTTTTTGGCACTGCATACGGCCACACTGTTGATTATAGCTTATTTTTGGAACACAAGTAAAGTCTTATCTTTTTTAGACTAGAAAAATCTTATTTGAAAAAAATTTCATTTTCTCAGCAGAACATGACGCTTGAGCTGGTTTCCACTTCCAAGAGCCACGAGGGTGAGCAGCGGGTGTATCGCCACCGTTCCACGACTTTGGATTGCGACATGACCTTTGGCGTCTTCTTGCCGCCGGCAGCTCTCGAGGAGAAGACCCCGTGCCCGGTGCTTTTTTTTCTCAGCGGTCTGACCTGCAGCCACGAGAACTTCATCCAAAAGAGTGGCTTCCAGCAGCACGCCGCCCGGCATAACCTGATCGTCGTGAATCCAGACACCTCGCCGCGTGGCGTGGACATAGATGGTCAGGATGATGCCTACGATTTTGGCAGCGGAGCGGGATTTTATGTGGATGCCAAGCAGGAGCCGTGGTCCAAGCACTACAAGATGTACAGCTACGTTACTCAGGAGCTGCTAGATGTGGTGAACGCCAATTTTCCCGTTGTACCGGGTCGGCGAGGTATCTTTGGCCACAGCATGGGCGGCCATGGAGCGTTGATTTGTGCCTTAAAGAACCCCGGCTTGTACCAATCAGTGTCGGCGTTTGCCCCGATTGCCAATCCCACTGAATGTCCGTGGGGACAGAAGGCCCTCACCGGCTACATTGGACCGAATTCGGATGACTGGGCTCAGTGGGACGCCACTCTGCTGGTGTCGCATTACGAGAGCATGCCTCAGGAGCTCTTCATCGACCAGGGTGCGGCGGACAACTTCCTAGTGGCGAAGCAACTGCTGCCGGAAAATCTTTTAGCCGCCGCCGACTCAAACGAACACATCCAGACCATCTACAAGCAGCGCGCGGGCTATGACCACAGCTACTTTTACATAGCCACCTTCATTGCTGAGCACATCGATTACCACGCCAAACTGCTGACCGCCACATGAGTCCCTTAGGAGGTTTGTGCCTCTGCTGCTTGTACTTTTCCATCGCTTTGTACTTTTGCTAAGCCCTCGAATTGGGAAATAAATCAAAAGTGCAGTACGATACCACTCGCCGCGTAGTTTGTCGAAATAGAAGGAAATGTATATTGCTCATAGATATGGGTTAAGAGCCAAAATTCAGTCCTCAATTGTATCATATTCGTGACTTCAAATCCCAAACAAGTGTTATATGTTCTCACAAATTGTAAAGTAAAAAATTTTTTTAAAACCAAACATTTTTGTAATTAGTTAAGCGTTACACAGGTCAATATGGTTTAGTTGTGGGAAAATGAGGGTAATTTCCCAAACATCTTGCTGCGTAGAATGCCGAATCGGCCCGACAAGTCAGGATTTCAAGATATTTGAGGTTATGTACACCAAAAACAAAGTTTTTTCAAACATTTGAGGCTTTGTTCTATAATTTGTATAGATAGTGATTAATCGGTTGATTGTTTGCAAGATTGAGCTTTGGGCACCACCGTTTTAGATTATAATACCACACATAACAGTCTATACTTACTCTTATCAATTGAAACTTACTTATTTTAAAGTTTGGTTATAATAGTAAAGATCAGCCCACTTATCCTACATATTTCTACAAATACATAATAATTATATCCTTTGGTACGCTTAGTATGCTCTTTTATAACCTAATGTCTATGTAATATTTTTATGAAATTAGGAAAGACCTCAGCATACTATTCGCCAGCACTGTGTCCTTTAAGAGGAATGAGTTTTGGGGTAAAAGCTCTTGTCGTAGTAAAAGCTCTCCGGCTACTGGTCCATGGCATGCTGGAAACTTTCCGCATCCTCGACGACTGTCCTGGCATCCTGCGCTGGGTTCATTCATCAGTAGAACAAACGCAGTCAAATGGGACAGATGTGTTAAAGGCACAAAGGGAACCCAAAGGAGGCTCCAACGGCGGCGACATCCTCGAATCGTTTGGCGCCATATTTTCTGGGACCAATCGTAGTCACTTCGTATTTACGTGACTGTGTGTGTGTGTGCATGCGGGATTTAGTCCTGTTTGTTTGTGTAATTTCGCGCGCTTTTGTGTCGGCCTCCATCCGGAAATCTCAGGCCAACGGGTCGGAAAACCGGGCTCCCAAAAAATAGGGATTTAAAAGGCGTGAGATTTTAAGATTTGTGGCCAACTGCTGGACGCCTGCCAACGGACTGAAATCTTAATTAGCCATTTAATGGCAGTTGGCAGACAACAAAGGCCCATGGTAAGCGCTCAGCCATATGGCCAATATAAATCAATTAAAGAGTTGCGCCGAATCTCTTGGCTGAATGTCAGCCATTCTCCAGGTGTGGCGGCAGTTCCTTTTTTTTCTTATTTTACGAGCAGCGAAACAAGATGTTTTATGGGCACCGTTTTACTGCATGCTGGCATTTTTACACTTCCATCAGCACTCCATTTTTCACAGTTCAGAGTCAAGTTCACGCTCCGTATCGCCTCACATCCCAATCATCACCATCCATCAACTTGGCCAATACGGGTCCACCACGGGTCCTGGGAATTTTAAGTTTAAACCCATTTAAAGTATTTAAGCCTTGTTTTCACAGGCCATAATTTGCATATTATGATTTAGCTATTGAATTTTATGGTTTTATTGTGAAATGGGACTTTGGAAAGTGCTTTGGGTGTCTTCTTGGAATTGTTATTCTCCTCATTATAAATGGTCTTTTATTACTCTTTTGGAAATTCCTCATTCTTTCTGGGGTATTTTTTGTGAAAGAAAAACTTTCTGCTTCTGTTTGGTTTCTCATTACCGAAGCTTCATTTAAATTTAGGCAAATTATGAAAGAATGGAAACGAAATCCCCCCCAGAACTGGATCTCACGCAAGACCTTGTTTCTCCACAGTTTACAAGCAATTTCTCTTAAATTGCGGCAGAAAATTGTCATTCAGGAAGCTTAAGCTGCTATCTAATTTTACATTTATATTTAAAATGAACTGCAAATGAGATTTTGATATGAAAAGTGAAATTCAGATTGTCCCGAAATCATTTTTGCAAGCATTGCGAAAACCAAATGCTCATGCTGGTCCCTCCTTTGCGAGCATTTGCATTAAAGAACAATATTTTACATTTGCCACTCCCATAAAGATATAAACTTAAGCAAAGTGCAGTTTTGTGCTGTCATAAAACAGCTCATCCACCATTATAAAACGTTTCTAGTTAAATCTTTTATTAGCATCTCTGCTGAAGCTTTACTTAAAGTGGGAACACGTTTCGGTGTATTTAATGCAAGGAACTTCAACCATATTTCCATTAAAATATTGGTTCTCCGTGCTTCAGGCTTCCGAATCGCTTTCTATTTTTATATGGAAAGCCTTCTAAGACCTCGAAGACGTCTTTGCAGTTCGAAAAAGAGCTGCTGCCAAGTCAGTGAAGCTTAGACTTATGGCTAAAGCCGTTTTGATGGGCGTTTGTGGCCCACACATGTGCAATTAATAAAAACATCTTGCACGGAAAGTTTTCCCCAGTCTAATTACAGTTAAGTCTGTTCGACCAACTTCCCAAATCTCCTGTGGATAAACATATTGAGTACTGAAGTGGCCAAATGCAAAAGGTAAAGGTAAATAAAGGTGTGCGCCTTAGCAGTAAAGGGGGGCAAACTGATTTGTTACCTGGATGAGAAATTCCAATAAAGAAAGCAGAAAATCAATAAAATCCAATATAAGAAAAGTGAGAGGCGAAGAACATTGTCATCAGCGCCGTCTTGCAATTTATTTGCGAACTAATTTAAGTTCAGTGGAATACTGTTCATTCGAAGAGTAATATCCGTTTATTTGTCAAGCCCGGGCGGAATACTGGTAAACTTTCTTCATCCGAAGCCTTTGATGTTGGAATAAAATTCAATAAAGGCCAAGAAACCTCTTAGAAACGGTGATACCTCAAAGTTCAGTTAATAAGTGTTCGAACATCAAGGGTATTATGAAGCGGACTGAACCTTTTATTCAATAAAAATTGTGTCGACGAAGTAAAAATAAAACCCATTTAAAAACAAAGCATCCATTTGCACATCAATTAACTTGTTGTACATATATAATACCTGGAACCGAACTCACCCACACACGCAGTACGTTCTGAGATGGGGTGAACCATAGTCACCTAAATATACTTTAATTTTATTACCCAGTGTAAATATTTTGGCCCAAACTTTTACGATTATAATAGTAGCTCGTATACAGTGTTATGGTTATGTGAGCTACATAACTAATTTTATGTTCTTATTAGTGGTTAATTATGAGTCTATATATAAGGCTTAGGGTTTCTACAGTCACTGTTAAAAACCCCTGATAGCTTTTAACCGAAAGATATGAACAACAGATAAACTTGTCTATCTTCTGTAATTTAGGCATATGAGTAAAAAATTTTTGTGTTTCAGCATTATTTTGTTTAATCTTATTAATATGGAAATATATTTTAAGACAAGTTATTCAAGTTAAATTGTTAAATTTTAAATAAAATAACAGTAATTTTTAAAATGTAAAGAAAGTCCACCCCTAGTAAGCCCACATTCAACGCAAATATGTGTGCTTGTGAGTACTTAAAAAGTTCGGGGAATTGGGAGGAGTGAGCTGGAAAAGGATGGAATTGGTTTTCCATTCGAATCGGGCGGGGGTGTGAGTGTTTCTGACCTGACTGACAATTAGGCCAATCATGAGGAATCACTTGCCACGACAAACGCCCGCGCCACGTGCATGCACACATACACTTGCGTACGTATAAATTGATGTATTGTTTTTTGGGCGGCGAGTACCCCATCAGGAGCCACTAGGGAGCTCCTCTGACAATGCCGGGCCAGAAGGAGGATACATGGACGACAGGCACTCGGTGCAGGGCACGCAAATTTAACGTAGAATGTGCGCCATCCAAATAATTTAGACAATGGCACTCGTGCGCACACGCCATGCCCAGGAAACAGGATGTGGCGTACACAACACACAGCACACACACTCAGACCGTCAAAACATATACAAACACGTCCAAAGACAGACGAAGGCTGACAAAACAGAGGCGACAATTTTAGTGCTATTTTCGGTCATCACTTGGCTTTAGAGGAGGTCAGAACCGGCAACGGAACCTATTGGGACTTGGCATGGAAGCTATCAGTCTGGTCCTCCCCGCTTCTACTCCATCCTCTTGCTTACCGTGCTCTTCTATTTCCCCATACTCCTATTATTTCCCATTTCCCGCTCGTGTGTATCTGCTGTCCAGCATATGTTTTCACTTAGGCTGCGGTCTCCTAGCTCCAGCTTCTGTCCCAGCAGCTGCAGCTACACTCACGGAAAAGTCTAGTTAAAATTATAAAAGGAAACGGCTAAATTTAATAATTACTAGGAAAAAGTTGTATCATCATTTCTCCCACGTAAAATAAATAAATGCATTTTGAAATGACTTTATTACAAAGATAACTTAAGTTTTTTTTTTCCTTATAAGTTCTTATTTAAGTGTAATAAAATAGATAAATACAAAACACACAAACAGCAGAGCGAAAAAGTTCTATTATTTGTTTGCCACCTTTCTTTAAAGCTGATGGCGTATCCATCTTTTGGGGCCCAAGAAGAGGAATTGCTCTTTCCAGGCGTAATTGAGTTTGCTCGCAGGACGTGCATGAAATGTTTAAAACTGATCCTGTGGAAACTTTTACTCATAACTGAATTTTACGCCCCCAAAAAGGAATATGCAAAAATATGAGTATTTTTAATTGGAATAACTTCACGGGTACAACATTTTGTGCTGCGTGGGAGTCGATAAATTGCATTAGACCTGGGAAATTGCCCAACAGAAAAGTTAGACAGACAAAAGTTTGTCTCTCGATTGGCAGGAGTCTAGTGGCTCAGCCCCAAATGGATGGTTTCTAAGTGAGTGATGCGATATGGTATACAGATTACCCTCGGACGACTGCCGGCACAACTTTTTCAGCTATTTAGCCAGACAACACAAACTTGCCCTGATTGATGACGCTTTATGAGAGAAGTTGATTGCCGAAGTGACAGTGTGTATCTGCCTATGGCGTTTCAGTAAATTAATTTACATTTTGTGGAATAATAAGGCAGTACTTTTATATCAGTTAATTATCAGTTGTTGAAATTAAACATAATTGCTGGACAAATACTGAAAGGACGGTGATTTTACTCGTGGCGAAAACTGAACTCATTAAAAGCTTTATTACAGTTTCCGTAATTACTATTTACCCATTTCATTATTCACCAATGAAAGCAGATTTTATTAATTGATTACGCAGTTTATATATTTAATTTAACGGTTCATATTTAATTTAATTATCACCTTATCAATTTAGTTACCACTTTGTTTGCTAATTGTTTCAGGCGAAAACTTATCCCTAACAACACTTCAACTATCAAATAATACTTTTCTTATTCGCACTTAGTCTTAACAGCTTTCCCTAAGTTTTAATTAAGTTAGTGGAACACTTTGCATCCGCAACAAAGCAAAACCAATTTTCGCTAAGCTCAGATTTTCACAGAAAATTCATCGTTGGCAAGAAATACTGTGCTCGTTTGACATGGCAAATAGCAGAGCTCATTTGGCCCAGACCGCCCCCTTGACCTGGTCCCCAAGCGCCTTAAATGGAGCAGACTAACTAGAGAAATGCATCAGGCATAACCGCACGGCCTCCACCTGTAACCTCCTGTCACCTAGCAGGAGGCAATGCAATTTCCAAATTGCTTTCTCTGAGCTGGGAAACAATTCGTGCCATGTGTGTGTGTGTGTGTTTAAATGTGTATAAATTGGCCTGGCCCCCTTCTATCCCACATCCTCACCATTTCCATTCACATTTTGCCCCTAAAGCTCCTTACACTAATTACACAAATTGAACTCAATTTATTGTTGCCATGGGAGTAAAACTCGATGGCTGCTCCTGCTGTTGCCTGAGGTGACACGCTCCAAGTGGCAGCAATTTGGTTAATATTAAATAAGTACATGCATATTAATTATATGCATAATTACACGACCAGACGCGGGCAGCCCTCCTGTTAGGGTGTTGGCTGTAATTAAAGCAAGCTGACATTGCGTATACGTAACGTGACTAGCAGCTAAGCTAGCGTGTTCCCCGAAGTGCATACTTTGGAAGGAATAAAAGGTTCATTAAAAATAAATATTTAATTAAGGGAAAGGGAAAAGAAAATGCTGGTTTTAATACGTCGAAGTCATGTAATTTAATTGTTTACAAATATTACGTATACGCAATGTTGTCCAGAACCTGTCACAAAATTTTAGGCTACTGGATAAACTGGTTCTTTTATGTTGTGTAAAACATTTATTCTGTATTTTATATTCCATTTTATGTAATATTATTTTTAAACCGTACAGAATTTGAGCTTGGGGCTTGTAATTATAGAAAACCAGAACACGTCTTATGACTTATTTCCGCTTCCCGTTGCTTGTGGGCTTGCGTTTCCCCTTTGTCTGTGTGTGATTTCTGATTTCTGCTTCATACACAAGTTGATTATGCTTCTGACAGAGTCATTAACAATTTGCTGGTCTGGATTTACTCTGATTTTATTTGCATCTCCTTCATTTTTCCATCTCAGCTATTTTTCCGGAAGCGAGAGCAGCAACAGCAGCAGCAGGAACTGTAGCACAACCAAAAGCCGATCAGCAAACCATTCGGCTTTGAGTGTTTTATAGACGCAGAGTGACGGCAACAGCCCCAACAACCAACTAGCAGTGGCAGCAGCAACATCAACATCAGCTTAGGGGCAAGCAGGAAGTATCAGCACGAGCCGGGGAAACAAAGCAATCTATAAAGATGGCCGGCGGGGGCAGGACAGCCGGCAAATACGGTTATTCGGACAACAATTATTACAGTAGTGAGTACATAAAGATAATGCACACACTGATGGAGAAACTTGGAAAAAAAATTTGTCAATTTATACTGTCTTAAGGTATAATGGGTAATACGATCTAATACATTATTATATTAATTACTTATTATTTAATTCATAGCTTGATCTTTCATTTAATATTAATTAATTAATATTATTAATTAATATTATTAATTCTTATGGATTACAATTATTTCTGTTGGGAGATCTCCCCAAAATGTATTATTATTATTGAAGAAATATAATTCCTAATAATTCCCTATATCTATACCTAGTGCACTCAACCTCGCCTCTGATGGTAAGTCGAGTACCATAATTTTGAAGGTTCAAATCCCGTCAGAGGTCTTTAAATATTTCCCTTTATCTTACAAGCTTATAGAAATTATGTTATGGAGAAAGATCTCTTTTATGTTAACCCAGAAAGACTTAAGCACAGGAAATCCCAAAAGTCGAAAGCGTGGTGCTGATATTTGTTTATAAATAAATTATTACATTCATTCGCACCGGGAAGCACACTTTAGTTCAGCTCAAAATAATAAAAATGATATTTATTGAGATTATTACTGGTTCATGAATAAATGACAAGCCTCATTGTTATTTCATCCCTAACCACTGTACACATCCTTCCAGATTTTTTGGTTTGGGTAGTTGGGTGGCTGCTCGGGTGGGCCATTGTCCGCTCTGTCGCCCATTTGGCGGGCTTAGGTTGGCAACGCCCCTCACTCCCGTTGGGCTGGCGTCGTCTTGCCGTCCCCTTACAGTGGGTGGAGTGAGGGATGCTGGATACTGGATGCTGAATGTTCGGGATGTTGATGAAGTCCTGCCGCATGCCTCACCGTAATCAGTGTTGAAAAGCGTGTTTTTATTCGTGTCTTGATTACGTATGTATGTTCCGCGCATTCTTGCTCCGCCCGTCTTAGTTTTTATTACATTTATTTCGTAGCGTTTCTTGTACCCCAGTTGCCTTGAGTAAGTGTGCACGTGTGTTCCTACATTATTTGTTTATGCGTATGTCAGCTGGGGATTTGTGTGCGAATTCTGGCTCGGTGCTTCGGTACTCATCATATCATTCACTTGGGAAAGCATTATTATTCAGTCGCTCGAAGTAACAACCTTTGGCTTGATTTTCACTCCCGTGAATGAATTCCGGTACCGAACTGGCTGAAGCAAATGGGCGATGGACTTCTTGCTGTGTTTGCATAAAGTTTTTGTTTCCCCCTGTCCCAAAATGTCTGTTAAGTGAGTTCGAACGCCCTTAAAAATAAAGCCCGCCCGCAGGCTAGATTTCCTCCCAATTTCCCCGAGTAGGCTTTTGTACTTTTGAATGAATAAGTTCCTTACTTGTATTTATTATAGCTACATAATGTACATTATGAATTTATTGGTTATCAAACTGAAGTCAAAGCTCGTTATGCTTATTTGCAAACTGGAACTGAAAAGAGAGATTTTATTAGAAACAATCTAGATAAACAAATTATTGGTATTAAATTACTTTTGATATGGATTTCATCGGACGTTAATCAAATTGCTTCAACCATATAAAGGTAGCGTAATTGGTTTACTGGCAGCCATTGATCTTGCTGAAGTTTAAGATACAGTTTACAAAGATTTATATAGAACCAAGCAAATATTCGGCCAAGTGTGGCACACATAAGAATTTGTATATACTTGAAAAGTAATAAAGGTTATTAATATAATTGCTCATTTGGCCCATTCGGGGAATTCGTTGGTGCCTGGATAGATAATCTTTGTCCAAAAGGCACCGGTTAATAGCATACACCAGAAGGCCCAAAAGGTTGGCAAAATTCCAGCAGCCGCCATATACTTTGACTTAATTCCCGAAAAGCCGGCTATGATTGCATTCGGTGGAGTGCTCACTGGCAGATGGAAAGCCAAACTACATGCCAAAGCTGCCGGAAAAGTCAATGTCAAAGGGTGCACTTTGATGGCCAAGGCCTAAACAATTAAGATGGGGAAAAAAATAAAGACAGGAATTAAGTAGCTAAGTATTATTCTTAATGAGAGCTTAATAAATTAAATAACTTAAAAGAGCACTCAAAATCAGAATTCAACCCAAGCAAGAGTCTTACCATTTCAGAAAAGATCGGAATTAGTATATTGCAAATAGCCACGTTGGAGGCAAAGGCTGTGCAGAACAGGGCGATCAGAATGCACATGCTAATTACCAGTACTTCAGGCATTTTGGAGGCGAAAGACAGTACGTCTCCAAGCATTTTGGCCATTCCGCTTACCCGGCTGCCCTCGGCCAAGGCAAATCCTCCACCTGGCAAAGAAAATGTGACATGTCAAGACCCAGAAATAATCAATGTTTCGATGTATATGAATTAAGTTGGTATTTTGTATGTTCTATCTTACCAATTTCCGTCTATAAAGCGGTTGTAAAAAATGTATTTATAAATACTTATATCCAGTAAAAATGTAAATTAAAAAAAAAAATAGTAGTGCCCCGACAAAGTTAAGCCGGAATGAAAAAGTCTTACCCAGTAGAAAGCACAGACCGAAAGGCGTGTTCTTGAGGCAATAGACCCAAGAGAGGCAAGCATCCAACGTCTGGCCGGGAAAGGGGGCCTTGCCGCAGCAGTACTTGAAGAAGGTGTACTGAGTAGGCAGGGCAAAGAGCAAGATAACTGAAAAAAACACCGGCGGTCCACTCATAATTTTCCTGGAAATGAATGCAGAAAGTACTTGAACCGCGCGCGGCTCCAAATTGGTAAAAATAGCTCACTGTGCATTCAGAAAGTCAGCCCAGCCCGGAAGGAAGCCCGGTTTTCGCGTAAATAGCAGCGCGACCATAAGTATGAAGACCACGGCCACCTGGATCTCGTGGCAGGTCATGGGTCCCAGCTCGTTTTTGCGCTCCCTGATCACAGTCCTGACGATATCCTTGCCCTCGGCACCCTTTTTGATTTCTGCTCCCACCTTGCTATTCGGCCGGAAAAGACCCATATGGGTAATTTGAAGCGAAAAGAAGGTGAGAATGATAAGTAGGATGACCACAAAGGGCATGGAGTATGCCATGAATATGGGAAAGTTTAGTGTCTCTACAGAATTGGGAAACCTCCTGTTTAGGTACTGTGAATTAGCAAAACGATCAACACTTTCAGTCCAATCTTACGTTTCATAAAGTCCCTTATAGGTAAGATTTGTCCCGGTTCCTATCAAGGTGCCACAGCCACCGATCGAAGAGGCATATGCGATTCCAAAATAAAAGGCCATCGCTATGGACGATGGGTGTGGAGGACTGTCAACAATTGATAATATTAAAAAAAAATTGCGTCTAATATTTTTCCCAATCGGACACCTACCTGCCTTCTTCCATCGGCTCCTCTTCCTGGGTCTTATAAATGTTAAAAACATTTTGCTAAAAATGAAATAAAAAAAAAATGGTATTAGTTATAGAAATTCCCTGAGAAATTCGAAAAGAATATATTACCGCTTCCATTTCGAGAAGCACTGCCTTGACTATAGGACACATCATGGCCGTGGTCGCCGAATTGGAGATCCACATTGATATGAAACAAGTCACCATGACCAAGCCGAAGTGAAGACTGAGAATGGGAACTTAGCTCTTGGCTAAAGCTAAATAAAAGGCGGACTTACCGTCTTGGACTGCAGCCCACTACCAGAATAGTCACCAGGGCTATTCTCTGATTTAGTCTGCTGTATTCAATGGCCAATGCGATCAGCAGGCCGCCAAGAAACATAACCACAGTGTCACTAAAGAAATAGCGGCAAACGGTCTCCGAGGGCTTTACAAATAAATAATATTAGACGATTCTTTTGATTATATAATTAATGCTAGGTAATAGAAAGCCTGAACATTTTTGTGCACTTGTAAAGTGCACCTTAGCAAAAAATATATAAAAGCGGATATTAATTCTTTGATATATTCTTTCCTATGCTCACAGGGATCCTTACAATCTTACAAGCTTACAATCAACAAACCTTACTAACAACAAACAATTATATTCATATATACATACCAGAATACCAAATAACGGTAGAAAAACCACCGGAAACAGAGCCGTAATATAAAGGGGTATAGCCTCTGTAATCCAGTACAGGGCCATAACTATCACAAGGAACATGCATTTGTAGGCCTGCAAGCGAGGTTGTTTGAGGCTGACTTCTGGAAATATTAGTTCTTACCGGATTGTTGTTAAGATAGGCATAAACCAGTATAGGCAACACAAGAAGAGGTATGATAACGGTCGCCTTACCCCTCCAATGGAAGCTACAACAGCGACTGAGCGCCTGCCCACCTCCAATTTTTTCATCACTTCAAAAGGAATTCTAAAGGTCAAATTGTTGTTTCTTATTATTCTTTTTTGAAACTTACTCGGCCATTTATTTTATATTTATTTATTTGTGTGTGTGTTTTACTTCTAAGAATGTTTGAAGAGAGTGAATAAACATGAAAACCTTATAAGCCAACTATAGTTAACTCCTGGCTTACTTAGCAGTATTAATACATAAGCGGGTCGAAGAAACAAAATTTGTTAAAATCAGCAATACAGAAAATCAAATCTTTTCTTACAAATGTGTATAGAGTTCTTCAAGTTCTCAGTCAGAATCTATGCAGCACTAAGTACCTTTAACTGTTAGGGAAGTTAAAGGCTAATTTCTAGGCTAAAGACAATACAAAGAAAGAAATTTCGATATACTATTTTTGGCGAACATTTACTTAATAGTTCCTTATTTGTGTCGTAATGTGTCTCTCCTACTTATGAGTCGTGATCCGTTTAAGACTTCTTGCAAATCTAGCTTAAGTTTTTTCGGGAAACTTACGATAATACTATGAAAGCTCTACATATGAATTGTAATTTATAATAATTAATGGTAATATATCTTTATTTCACGTATTTTTAAGTTACCCCAGGTTAGAGTACCATTTTACCATATGTATTAAGTAGCTGGGTATTATAATTTTGTCAGAAGTTTGCAAAGCAGTGAAGGAGACATTTTCGACCCTATAAACTTTATATATTCTTGATCAGCATCGACAGCTGAGTCGCTTTAGCCATGTTCGTCTGTCTTTCTGTCCGTCCGTTTCTACGCAAACTAGTCCCTCAGTTTTGAAGCTATCTGAGTGAAACTTTGCAGACCGTCTTCTATATGCTCTTACTACTATATAAGTCGGAATGGGCCAGATCGGACGACGATATCATATAGCTGCCATAGAAATGATTGATCGGTACATTTTAATGCAAAAAATTATAACTTAACAAATTTTTAACATATTTGCATAAAATTTGAGATACGGCCTTTTGTATTATTCTAGAATATCGGTTTTAATTTTATCAAAATCGGACAACTATATAATATATCTGCCTTAGGAATTCATTTATTTCGGTCGGAACATTTTTCGCTTGCAACATTTTTCGCTCGCAACATTTATCTTATGTCGGTTCTCTAGAACGCAGAATATTTTTCTTCTTCTTCTTATTCTTGCAGTAACCAAGAGTATTTCAACTTCGGCATGCCGAAGTTAGCTTAATTTCTTGTTTTGTTTAAGTTAAATTTATTTATCATTTATTTATATATAATGCAAACAACTTGGTGTATACCAAAATACAAATTAATTTGTAGAGCTAATCAAAATATAAATATTTTAGAAATTCCATGCATCACGGGAGACGTAATGTGCGTTGTCTGCCCATTTCGGGTATTCCGAGAGACCCTTAAAGATTAACGTCCCATATGTGTTTGCATTTAATATGATCATAACATATCCAATTATGGTGGGTACTATCCCGGCCATGGCCTAGAAAAAATATTCAAACTAAATCGAGTCGAAAGAGTATCCTTGAACGCTCCACTCACCAGATATTTGGTCTTGATATTTGCGTACTGACAAATAATGGCATTGGGAGGCGTGCTAACGGGCAGAAAGTAACAAAAACTGATGGCCACAGTACAGGGGAGAGTGAGGGATAAAGGATGGATTTTTACGACGATAGCCTGTGGGGAGAGTATGGAAAATTAATGATAAATAAATTAGTAAACCTCTGTCCTTAAATAAGGTCGAAAAATCAAATAACTAACCATTTCACATAAAATCGGTACCAAAATGTTCGCGATTACCACGTTCGAGTTGACAACGGAGAACGTCATGGCTAAAGCAACCATGATCATCTGTACCGCAAACGCTGGTAGTGAGCTAAAAACTTTCAGGGAGTCGGCAACCATTTTATTCACTCCAGAAGCCTGGCTAGCCTCAGCCAAGGCGAATCCTCCGCCTGAAAAATATAAATTTTAATACCGTTTCGGGATTGCTGAGAATGGAGAATGAAAACATACCCAATAGAAAGCAGAGACCCCATGGAATAGTATCGTGGATGAAACGCCAAGAGAGCAGTGAATCTATCCGCTGGGCTGGAAAGGGGGCTGTAAGTAAGGAAACTAGAGCACTCTAAACTTTCTTGAGAAATTCGAGCATTTACCTTTTCCACAGCAGTACTTGAAGAAAATATATTGAGTGGGTAGGGCAAAAAGCATCAGAATAATAAACATAACTGCTGCGGAGCCTGCCACTTGCCTAAAGTGAAATACAAGATGAATGAGATGAGATGTTTTGATTCAAGGTAAAGGTCTTTTAAGAAATGCAGTAAATACATTTTCCCAATTAGTAAAATAATATCAAAGCCATTTACAACTCACTCACTTTGCGTTGACTAGCGAATCCCAACCTTGAAAGAACCCTGGCCTGCGGGTAATGAGAAGAAAGATCATCAAGAAGAATATAAGGGCTACCTGTATCTCGTGACCGGTCATGGGGCCCAAGGCCCGATGGCGCTGGCGCATGACCTCTTCCACCAATTTCCTGTTCTCATTGGCTTTTTTTACTGCCTGTCCCGTTTTGCTATTGGGTCGAAACAGACCCATATGGGTGACCAGGAAGCAAAAATAAACGCATACAGCATTTGCAATGCACACAATGGGTAGCGTGTACAGCATGAAGTTGGTAAATGTGATCTCTTCGTCAGTATCGGGAAAGCGCCTGCGGAAACATGATATATATAGTTTGCCAGTATAGTAAATTATACATTTTGAATACAAGTCGTATGACAGTTAGTAAAGAAATCAATTGGGATAATTTTAAAGAATGCCCTGGAAGGAGTTTAAAAAAGTCGAAATCATCTACCAAATAGTATACATTTCGAACATCAACAGTTATTAAGAGAGAGATGGTGAATAAATGGTGAATTGTGGCCAAGATAATATAATAATAAGGATAATAATGGAGTCGTACATTTTGGTTACTTTCTGTTTAAGTATTTAATTTGTATCAACTATTTCTTACTGATTGTAAATGCCTCTAAAAACCAGATTCGTGCCAGTGCCAATCAGAGTTCCAACACCCCCGATCGACGAGCAATAGGCTATGCCTATATAGAAGACCATCGCCAACTGGCTTAGATGCGGACGCCTACAGGAGATCACAGGCAACTTAACTAGTTAACCGCATTAGAATTCTTTCTACTCACTCGCCCTCCGCCATGGGTTCTTCTTCTTGTGTCATATAAACCGGAAATACATCATTCTGCAAAGGGAAAAATCCCGAAT